>QANY01007073.1:147374-268231 GCA_003255025.1 Datisca glomerata | reverse complement strand
ATATATATATATATAATTGAATATACATATTCATGTAAATACTATATATATATAGATATATAATTATTATATAGATATTGTATATACATATTCATGCGAATATGTAAATATAATTATTATATAGATATATAATATATAAAAATGGAAAGATAGGGAGTTATGTAGATAAAAATGGTAAACAATGACTAAATTTAATAAATGTTAATAAATCTAATGTGAGAGAGAGACGTGGAAGGAAAGAGAGAGAGAGAGAGAGTAGTGGAAGGGGAGAGATAAAGATAAAAATGATAAAAATTTGTTAATTAAATAAATATTAAAAAATACTAATTAGAGGGGGAGAGTGATACGTGGAAGGAAAGAGACAGAGACATGCGTGAAGAAGGAGGAGAGGTGGAAGGAGAGAGAGTAAAATGGATATATATATAAAACAGTAAATGAATACATTATTAAATTTAAATTAATTTATTATATTAATTATTTATTTTCAAAAATTGCTTATTTGATCTTTTTCAAAACTTGTGAGAAATCTTTATTTAAAATATAAAATTTATCTAGATTTCATCATTTTTTTTCTTTCCTGAAAATAATCCTTGTATGAAACAAACCAAAGTGAAAAGGAGATGAACGAGTAGAGTTTTCAGGTATTATGGAACATAACTGAAAATGACAGGCTATATTTTATCCTTTTTTTTTTCTTTTTTAAATCATATTGTTTATAGAAGATAATGTTGGGATATTAACTCTTTTTTTTATGAGATACTGATGAGATATTAACTAGGGAAGAGAGAAAAAGTAAAGTTCCTACATATGGCAAGTTGTGACCTATTATTTAAGTCATGGATCTTTATATTATAGTCTATTTTTCTTTGACAAATAAGACGATGATTGTTGGGTTTTTTTCCAAAATTTTACATAGACATCTTTAACATAAAGAGCCTCAGTATCTTATTGGTGAAATATAATACTAGAAATTCAATAGACCTTCTATTTTTTATCAAGTTCATATAGGAATTGTCTGTTGTTGTTCGGCAACAGCAGTTGCGTTGATCAATCTAGTCCTTCTTGCCAATCTGGACGGACTACATTAGGCAGGAAAAAACCAAAAAGAAATATAAAAGAAGAATATTTTAATGTAAAAGATATTCAGATGGACGGTCAAATCTGAGTTAACTTCACTTTTGTCGTTGGCTCTGTCGAAAGCAGAGAATCTCATCTCATTGAATCTTTTGACGAAAAAACATTAACCGATCATATTAATTATAAACAGTTCTAGGGTTACCATGTTTTAAGTAAGTAATTGATGTTATAATCATTTATGAGTTTGAATTTTATAATTCATTAAAATGATTTGACGAATTAACTTATGAATGATTACTATACCATTTAATCACTTAAAATTTGATCAATTACGGATAGAATTTCTAGTTAGTTATTTGCAATGTGTTTTAACAGAAGAAAACTTATGCTCAAAAGCATCTAGCGAAGTCAATAAGCATAAAATTTAATGCTAACTTGCTAAGTTCCTGTTTTGTAGACAAGGATTGACCTTTTTTATTTTCTTATCAATATCATTAAGTTAATGTTATTGAAATTATAAGGAGATTAGTTAAACCGACTTTTGATAAGGTCAGCTTCTAATAATAATAATAATAATAATTTAAAAATAATAATAATAATAATAGCTAAACATTGAAATCCATTTAATTGACTTTTTTCTCTATTTTCTTTGGATATCTCTCCTCATCTCTTTATTTATTTATTTGTTATCTATTTAATTATTTACTTTGCAGAATTTCAATTCTGAAAGAAAAGAAGAATCCATCAGAGAGCTCCAAAATCAACAGTACCCCGTTAGATTTTTATAGACCTAAAACCAATTACTTCAAATTCCCGTCTTTTTTTGTTGAAGTTCCTGTGAATCTTTTACTGTAAACCTCGATTTGAAAACAATATGTTAGAATAAGAGTAGTATTATTTGTAAAAACAGAGTAATTTTATTCAGGTGTAATGTATTTTTATACACTTGGAAGCACTTCCTCAATCAACATTTTATCAAATGCTTATTAAGAAACTTTTTGAAGTACAAGAAAGTGGTATAAACCAAATTCTCCTTCCGTAATTATTAGTTAAAAATAAGTTTTACAAATGCTTATTTAGAAAACTCCATATTAAGGAAACATCATCATGTTATACAGAGGGCCTAATGGATTATTGGCAAAACCATGATGTCGTTTAGGATATTCCTTCAGAAAAGAAAAAAATATAGCGAAGAAGATTGTCCAATTGATTTTGTTGCTCTTTTCAATGAGTGTTCTTGGGTGTCATTAACTTCATATGTTTTCTAGTGTTTAAAGTTTTAGGTGCTCTGTTTTGAAATATTAAATTTGAGTTTAGCTGATACACTTGATTTCATCTGTGCTTCCCATTTAATTTTTGGTTGTTTTCAATTAAATTTCTAGGTGGGTTTTTGGATTTTAAAAAGGAAAAAAGAAAAAGAAAAATTGAACTGGGTTTAGCACTAAAAGTCGTTGTGCTATTGTATTGCTTTCTCTCTCTCTCTCTTACTCTTTAAACACCGACTGGCCTATGTAATGAATGAAAGGGAAGGCCTTTCCCTGCACTTTGTAATTGCAATATTTACTGCAATTTTCCTCTTCCTGCATACTTCTTGGGATTTTTCCCCTCAATTAATACATTTTCTGCCCTCAATTAACCCTCTTCTTCTACCCAATTCTTCAATCCATCTCTCTCTCTCTCTCTCTCTCCCCTTCCTCCCCTACAGCCTCCACCTCTTCCCCATAATTAAATAAAGCTTTAAAGGAAATACACATCTCTCTCGTCCTTTTTCTAAGCCAACCCTCTCCGTCTATTTTACTTCCTTTATATATATATATATGGCCTTATCGGGTTCATTTTCCACTCAGACAAAGGCCTTGTTCATGGTGGCATAGATTTAACCATCTCGGTCACTCTTCTTGCAGACTTAGGCTAATCCAACCCTCTCTTTACCAGTCAACTCCTTATACTTAGCCCTTAAGCAGAACTTCTTCAAAATTTAAGGTAATATATCATGTTAATGTTCTTTTGAAACTTTCCAAAAGTATTTCAAATTCAAATGAGCTTTAAGACTTTCTGCGTTCTTTAAGTATTTTTTTAATGGAACCTCTCTTTTATCCAATTTTTCAAGCAGAGCAGGGAGGGAAAGATGAGTCGAAGAAACGGTACCAGTCCGAAGCTTGACTTGAAGCTGAATCTTTCGCCACCAAGGCCGAACCCACGACTGGATTCGCCGAGCCGATCAGCCACAGTGTCACCAACATCCCCACCAAGCTCATGCGTGTCATTGGAACTCAACCAAGATGACGCCCTGAGATACTCCAGCAGCCCCGAGGCAACGTCCATGGTGCTCGTTGGTTGCCCACGCTGCCTCATGTACGTGATGCTCTCTGAGGTTGACCCAAAATGCCCCAAATGCAAGAGCACTGTTTTGCTTGATTTCCTCCATGACAACACCACCAACTCAACCGTCTCCAGGAAGAGCTAGAGAGACTGTAGGTTCCTTTTTGTCTCTTTTAACTGCTCTTCCTAGGACTACTACATGTTATAATAGTCTCTCCCCCTCACTCCCCACCCCACCCCCTCTCTCTCTTTTTACATTTCTCTACCTAGGACAGTGCTATTGGCGCTCCACTTTTGGTCTTGCCTAGAGTTTTGTGAGCAATATCATTGAAGTATATGGGGGAAGAGTTTAGAGAAAGTGGAGCGCATATAGCACTTACCTTTTTAGTTTTATCAATTTGCTAATAGAAGAAAAATTGGCAGATTCATGGGATTTCTCTGTTTCTCTTAAAAGTTCAGCTTTCCTTCTCTCTTTAGCAGAAGACAATCTAAACGGGTTTTAACTGTAACTGCCCGAAATATTCATCATTGAGATGGTATGGTGGTAACTTCCTTTGTTTTCATAACTAAGGTTTTATAATGGTAAATTTCCCTCACAGAATTACATTACTGTAAGCAGTGAAAAAAATGAAATATCACTGCGGGAATGAAAGATTTGGTACTATATTCTGTATCTTGAACTAGATTTTCTGTACCTGTAAAAAAAAAAGGCAGATATACCATGTAGAACGGGAGTGACTTTAAGCTGCTGATTTATGATTGGCCCCCACTTTGCTGAAGTTATGCTACCAACATTATAAACAGTTGCTCCACGGGTCCCACTGCTGTGACCCACATCTAACCAAAAATAAATTAAATGCCGAAATCAGATAGCTGTGGATTAACAACCATACTAATCTAAAACATCGATCTTTACAGGATGTTTAACTACTTGAAAAATAGAAAACACAGATTAAACTCAAATTGCAGCAGTATACGAACAAAAGTTCCATCAATACATACATTATGCCCACAATCTTGTAGTTTTGGTTCGAATCACAAATAGAGTTACAGTTTTACGTAATAGGTAGTGATGCTTATGTATGACATTCAAAAAAATACCAGAAAGAGTAATAGAATTTATAAGGTAAGTAGGAGGAATAATTAGGTGCAATATGTAGTGAGGTGGGTTAGGTAGTTTAAGCATTGAAAAAAAAAAGAAAAAAAAAGAGGTAGAGAGAGAGAGACTACATGTATTAAGATTGAAAGGCCATTAGATACATATAAATGCAAGAGTAATTGAGGCGGTTGAAAATAATGAGGCATTACGTCAGATGATAAATACAAATTTAATTCCACCTTCATTCCTCTTTCTTTGATCATCATTTTAAATTTTTCCTTCTGTGCCTTCCTTTTCACTCTCTTACTCTCTCACTAAATGCCATTTTTCTGTTGACCAATCTCTATTTAGGTGTAAACCTCTCTACTCTCTCCCTTCCCTTCATGTTCCCTATTCAATTCTGTTTTAATCCCTACCTTTATTCCCAACCTCCTTCCTTAACTCACACACATGCATCCCTCTCTCTCTCTTCTTTCATTCTCTCTCAACATTATTAGAATTGTATTTCCCTTCATTAAAATGCATAGAGACTATCAAGAAGAGATCATCCTGCTTTACAGCCAAAAAATCAGAGATCCCAAAGAAAGAATGGTATTTCTTTTTCTGTCGGGAGAGGAGGGAGTGGTTGGTGAGAGATCAGACAAGATGTAGCAACAAGTTGATAATCTAGCTGCGTAATGTGATACATAAGCAACAGGGGAAGCATCTTGATGTTTTTCTGTTGATTGCTAAATAACCTTGGACTTCAGAAGATAAATGCTTCAAACCCCAGACTCGGACCATGGACTGTCTATGGTGCTTATTGGCTTAGTTTTTTTCCCATAGACGCTGCTTGTGAAAATAAAAACTACTCTAGGAAATGTTAGGAATGTGACTTCTAAAAATTTACAAAAATACCACATCCAGTGACCATTTGCTCGTCTATACTTACATCATCTGTCTTGAAAGTCTGAATATTATACAAACTGTCTGATAACATACTTTAAAACAAGGCACTAAAAAAACTTTGTTAACCACGCCCGCATCAGTAATACAATTTGATTGATCAATGCACTGAACCTCTTCAGCATAACCTCCAAAAGAAGAAAATAGAAAAATAAAATATAACTTGAGAACCACGTGATGTACTCAAAAGACCGTTCACCTTGGACTTGGATATGCCTAAGATGAATTGTCAATGCGGCTAATGATTCCTACTTTTTGATAATTTTGTATAAAATCATTCTACATGTATATTTACGGAATAGGAAATTTGAGTTTCTAAAATGCATGATATACAGGGAGGCCCATTATGTTCAGCAGCAGATTGTGGCTAACCGTGTCCATAGTAGATGAAACTACAAAAGATTCTGCATCAATTCACGATAACAAGTTCTGTAAACTATGCGCAAGTTTTAATACGATTTTTACTGCCGCAGACATTGAAGGTTCAACCTCCTACAATAATATTTGCCCCAATAAATTTTAATACTTGATAGCAAATGATACATAATGCCAAAGACTCGTACGGCAAGAATATCTCCAAAAAATAGAATGCTACCAGCATTATGGCGAGGCGTTTACTGAATTACCATAATTATGTTATATGACAAATGCAAATGCAGAAAAGAATTCAGGATTCAGGAAGCTCAATAACATCAAGATTATATTTTTTTATCAATAATGACATCAACGTCAATAGATAAGAAGCTTTACCAAACAAGCCCTAAGAAGTGTCACAAGGTAAAGACTGACAAATTAAATTCAACTTTCTTTCTCATCAGAAACTTTTATATTATAACATCAACATATTACCACCATCATGCACATCAACTGAGGGAAAAAACCACAAAAAGTAAGATGTGGGTCAATATTACGTTAAATGATATTGAAACAGTTCCGCAAAATTACCTGTTATATCTACTCCAAGATTGAATGAGCAAGAAATTTGCATTGAATTCAAATCTGTATACTGCAGTACTAAATCAAGATAGTACATGTCAAACCAAGATGGAGAGTCACAATACTGACAGAACAACCTTTCAAGGGTTTTCTTGACCTATTTCTCCCCATCCACTGCTGCTTCTAATATACTTATCAACAATTCCAAATTCTTGATTCTGAGCAACCCGCCGTGCGTAGTTCTCA
The DNA here is from genome assembly GCA_003255025.1 of Datisca glomerata. Lineage (NCBI taxonomy): Eukaryota > Viridiplantae > Streptophyta > Magnoliopsida > Cucurbitales > Datiscaceae > Datisca > Datisca glomerata. The sequence continues at coordinate 261,606 of QANY01007073.1, read as the reverse complement.
ACTGAAATAGGGCCCTTCTTCAGCCTTCTGTAATAAATAATCTCCCAAGGCCATAAACGAGCAGAACCAAAGTAATCCTCTATCGATAAATTCCTTTCATATTTTGGGACATCCAAGCCATAATGCTTCAGAATCAAGTTCATCTCTACTGGGGATATGCATGTTGAACTGCTAGGGGGGGAAGAAAAAGGGGGTTTTGAATCACAACTATTAGTAGGTGCCAACATTTTCTCCTCCACGAACACATCAGTATTCTGAAACTCTATGGAATTTCTCTCTCCCTCTGAAAAAAAACTCCCAGCTCTAATGATGTTATTCTCTGGTAATTGTGGATTTTCCACTTCCTGTAAAGATGGGGATGCGATATGAGTGTCAACAAGAGATCCGCGCAGAGGCTGGTTATTTTCCATTTTTTCTTTCGAGGATGACACTGTACTTTCATTATTCACTACACCCTTGGCGTTTTCAACTTTATGATTCTCCATCCCTGCATCACCTTCTTCCGTTCGTCCCTGTTCAGCAAGAAAATCCTTTGATCCAGGAGTAGTAGCATCATCCAAAGAGCCATTGAGATTCAACTGCTGCTTATTTGGTAAGGATTGTAACGAATGGCCGAGAGATACAGACAAAGACAACAACGTAGGGGAGATAGACCTTGACCGAGACTTTAAGATTTTGGATTTAGAATACTGTGATTTCAAACTGGATGTTGAATTAGTGGGCAAGGCATGCCTTCTTGATGATAGTGATTGAGATCGGGAGAGGGACCTAGACCTTTGCAAAGATTTAGAGGACCGATAAGTTGAACGAGATGTGGATGTACTGCAATCAGACTGCTGTGATGATGAAACAGATCTCCTTGCTCTTCTCGCAGAACCTTTCCTAGAAGTTATGGTGTCCCTATTACTTCTCTCCATACCTCGCTGGTCCTTCCAGTAGGCCCTACCAATTTCTTTAGTCACGGGTGAACTTCCATTTTTTGACGACCATCGATGCTCTCTAAAACTTTTTGACCTCTTATTGTTCCTGTGTCGCGTTGGTGATGTAGTGTGCCTGCTTGAATGCATCTTTCCCAATGATTTGGACCCAAATATTTCTAGCTCACCTTCACCTCTACCTCTTCTACGGATTTCATCACCCTCCCTGCAATCAAAGCTTGTTAATTTTCTTCGTGGAGCACGTCCTCTAGGACAATTGCGCATTTTGTGACCGGCATCCCCACATCTATAGCAGGTTTGTCGGGACTTCAAATCATTACCACGATTTAAAGTTAAGTCAGTAATCTTATTTCTTCTCACATACTCTTGAGAGCTTTGTTGAACAGAACTGCCAGAGTGTGCAGCATGATGGTTTTCACCTTTGACCTTCCTGTCATAACCTTGATATGGTTCGTACATATCGAACTCAACTCCATTTTCAACTCCATTGTCATTAGAAATGTCATGAACTTGATCTCCCCATCTACCATTGTCTACCGGTTGGGGTAAAGCAATACCAACTTCTACAGGCAAATCATCTTTCTCAACTGCATGTTCTTCCCCTACAAATTTATTCATATTGTCTTTACACGCCTCTTCATCAATAACTTCAGCAGAATTGATCCTTTCCCCATCATTTTTTGTCTGCTCAATGCTGTTACTATGCCTCCTTTCTTGTGAACCTATATTCCTTCTAGCATAGTCTCCTCCTCTAGTATAATCTCTTGTACGGTGCAACTCATAGGACCTAGCACCTCTTATGGATTTTTGAAATGGTCTACGCTGCTTGTTTGACCATGTAAGAGTTAGTGGCTTCCCGCATATGTTCTTACCCTGTAGAGCTCTCAAAGCCTTGTCAGCATTTGGAGGGAAGTCATACACTATAAAACCATATCCATCTTTCATTTGTACATTACACCTTCCAAACCTTCGGAAGACATTTTCAAGTTCATCTCTACGAGTGCGAGCTGACAAATTACCTATATACAGTGACATCTGTGGGCCAAAACAAAGAGGTCAACTTCCCAATAGAAAGAAAACTAACCATAGACAAAATCATTACAATTCATGCTCGAAGTTCATAACCATATTTAGATTAGGAAGAAACCTAAGGGAAAAAAAAGAGCTCAAACAATTTGCTCACAGCAAATGAAAATTGAAAAATCATCATAAGCAGATCCAAGTTCCTACAAAGTACAAGCAAAATTAAAAGGGTAATTACCTCAGTTGCATGTTTCTAGAGAGAGACATGTTATCTTTTCATAATTACCTCATTTGCGTGTGGGTTACACAAATGTTATCTTTTCATATTACTGTCCATTAACGTGTGTGAATGTTTTTCTAACGGTAAAACAAATAGAGAACTACAATCTGACGATTCTAATTTCACAAATACCTTAAAACCCCGTTTTAATCTCACTACGACAGACTTGATATCAGGTTGAAAATTGGCTTGTAGTGGTAAGAATAACCCATAAAGTGAAAAACATGAAAACCTACTCGTAGAATAATCGTTCACAGATTGGGAACAGGTTTTTTTTGGTAAGTAGAGATTGGGAAAAGATGAGGGCAACAACACTTAGAAATCCAGAGAGTGGTTCACTAACCTTCACATGCATACAGCTTACAACACGCTATCAGTAATTCACGGAAACTCTACCAATTCCAAAGATCGACATACCAAAAAAAAAAAAGAAAACTTCTCACTAAACTGGTAAACATTTACTGAGTACCGAGTGAGGAAGCTAAATTAATTCATAAGTTCATCGGAAGTAATAGCAAGACTCGTATCTCTCAGGCAAAGGACCGAGAAGACGACATGTGATATCCCAATAAGCCTACAAACCAAATTTTCCCCGTTTAAACAAATTTCATGATAAATCTTTTGTATATCGAAGAATCCAATTAATAAAAACCAAACATGTTGATTTTGCTCTTCTATGCCCTAGTTTTGAACAGAAACTAAACAAGAAGATGGTAAAGATGCAAACAGATACTATCAAACATTTACTAAGCTTCTCTTCACATCAGTGAGCTCAGTTAGCTCTTCGCCAATCGAATCAGAATTCGTCATCAGACGCATAAAACAAAATTCCCAAGAACCAGAATAATACCTGGTTTATAGTGAAGAACCGAGAAGTAGAAGAAGCCCTTGGCCTTAGGACTCGGTCTGAGCGTCCTCTTTCTAAGAATGATCCATCGCACTTTGGCTCTGCCACCACCAATACGGGACTTCTGAGTACGCTTCGGCCTGCTCTGTTAACTTTGGTACGTGAAGCTAAGTACAATTTACAAAGACTCTTTTTCTTTATTGTAGAAAGAAAATTAATATTTGATTTTTTCAAAAATATATAATTGAATATGAACACTTCTAATTGCATCACGTGTCCATACCAAACATATGTCAAGTGTCATTGTATACTTAGAATCTAAATAATAAATTAATCAAATTAAATAACACTGATTATATATTTAAGTGCATTAATAATACAAATAGCTAAAATTAAACAATAATATAGAGAAATTCAATTGTATTGAAATCAATATATGTAAGTGGTGACTCATCAATGAGCTGGCAGTTCGCTGGCATTGTTGTTTAACTACTGCTGAGGTGGCAGAGTTAGTTAAGAAATGCAGCTGAGCCTTGTTATTATTGGCTAGAGAAGCATCTTGCAATGATTGCTAATGATGCATACGGTTAGAGCCAAGTTTGAAGAAAGTTTATTCTCTCTTTGAAAGGTGTGTGAGAAAAAGGAGAAATACATAAAAATAGAGAAAATTGCTACGTGAAGAAAATGACTCCATGACAGTGTGAATCAAGCTCGAGCAAGTTACAGAGCACGGGTTGAAGTATTGTTATGTAAGGAGTATTTCTTCAGTTTACTTTGTAATTGTTTTGTGTAGTTTGATCTCCTGTAAAGACACGTTGTTCATAATAGAGAGAGATTGATTTCTGCTGCTGGATGTAGGTTCACTAGCTGTGAACTGAACCAAGATAAATTCTATGTGTTTCTCTTCCTCTTTCCTTTCTCTTCTAATTTTCTGTTCTTGCTACTTGCTGAGACTCTGTGTTAAGCATGAGTGTATTATTGTTTTATTGCCTTTACTCACTATAAATTGGTATCAGAGCCAGGTTAAGTTAAAGCAATAGTATGAAACTCCTTAGGTGTTAAATCTGAGCTGAAAGAGTTTGTTAAGTGCTCGACAAAAGTACTAAAATCGCAACCTCTACTACAAAGCAAGATGTTGAGAAGTTCGATGGAAATAATGAGTTTACAGTTTGGGAAATGAAAATGTTAGCTCTCCTTAGAAATTTAGGGCCAGATGAAGTTTTAGAAGGTGAAGCTAAGATGCCAATAACTTACTTAGAAGAAAAGTATAAGGATATAATGAATAAAGCCTATAACACACTAATTTTAAGTCTAAGTGATAAGGTGTTACGTGAAGCTGCAAAGAAGTATACAGCATAAATTTGGCTTAATTTAGAAAGCCTATACATGATCAGATCCTTATCCAGTAGATTGTATCTCAAGGAAAGATTCTTCACCTTCAATATGCAAGACAGCAAGAACCTGCAAGAGCATATTCATGAGTTCAATAAACTGTGTCTGGATCTAGAGAGCATTCAGGTTGATATAAGGATAAAGACAAGGCTTTGGTGTTGCTACATTCACTCCCAAAGTCTTATGAGAACTTAATGGATATTCTCAAGCATGGTAGGGAAACTCTATCACTGGATGATGTTATAGGAGCTTTGAACTCTAAGGATTTTCAGAGGAAGTGTGAATTGAAGGAACAAACTGGTGAAAGTTTGATTGTTAGAGGAAGAACATATAAGAAAGAACACAAAGAAAGAGGTAAAACCAGATCTAAGTAAAAAGGAGGACACAAGTCTTTCAAATGTTTCCACTGTCATGAATAATGACACATTAGAAGACTGTGCCCAAAGAGAAAGAACAAAGGCAAAGAGAAAGAAGCAGAAAATGGTGATGCAGCAGTAGTAGAAAATGGCTATGAGAGTGCAGATGTCCTAGTAGTGATAGCTAAGAATTTAGAGAAGAACTGGATTCTTGATTCAAGGAGTTCCTTTCACATGACACCTAACAAGAATTGGTTTGAGACCTACAAATCAATTGATGGAGGCTATGTCTTGCTTGGTAATGACAAACCTTGTAAGGTGATTGAGATTGGGACTATCAGATTGAAAGCTCATGATAGGACTAAGAGAATTCTGCAGGAAGTCAGACATGTTCCTAAGTTGAAGAGAAACTTAATTTCTTTAGGTATCTTTGATTAGGAAGGATACTCATACAAGGCTGAAGCAGACACTCTTAAGGTCATTAAGGGTTCACTAGTTACTCTGAAGGGCATTAGACGTAAGAGATGTATACATTGTTGGGAAGCACTGTGATAGGGAATACAACTACTGCATCAGTAGTAGTTGTGAATAAAACCAAGCTCTGGCATATGAGGCTAGCCCATGTCTCAGAAAGAGGACTCCAAGAATTGCATAAATAGAATCTATTATATGGTGATAGTTTGAACAAGCTGGATTTCTGTGAACATTGTGTTTTTTGGAAATCATGTAGAATGAAGTTCAGCAAAACTGTGTGCAGAACTAAAGAGACTTTGAGTTACATACATTCAGACTTATGGGGTCCTGTCAGAACTGAAACTCTAGGAGGAGGCAAATACGTTGTCACACTTATAGATGACTTCTCAAGGAAAGTGTGGTTATATGTTCTGAAGTCCAAAACTGAAGTCTTACAGAAGTTTAAGGACTGGAAGAAGATGGTTGAGTTACAAACTGGAAAAAGAGTGAAAAAGCTCAGAACTGACAATGGTTTAGAGTATCTAAATGATGAGTTTAATAGCTTTTGCACTGATCAGGGCATTGTAAGACATGAGACTGTAACATATACACCTCAGCAAAATGGTTTGGCAAAGAGAATGAACATGACACTTCTTAAAAGGGTAAGATGCATGTTGTCAAGTGTAAACTTGCCCAAGAAATTATAGGGAGAAGCAGCTAACACTGTTGTCTACCTGATAAACATAAGTCCTTCAACAGCAATTGACTTTAAAACACATGAAAAATTGTGGACTGGAATCACACCAGATCTCAAACATCTAAGGGTATTTAAGTGTGTTGCTTATGCACACACAAAGCAAGACAAGCTTGAACCAAGAGCCAAGACGTGTATGTTTCTTAGCTATCCTGATGGTGTGAAGGGGTATAAATTGTGGTACCAAGAGAGAAGCTATTCAAAATGTTTTAACAGTAGAGATGTAGTGTTCAAGGAGGATGAGATGTTTATGGAGAGTGCCAAAGAAGTTGAAGAAAGCTCACACAGAACAAACAATGATGAAGTTAGAATTGAGGTGGAATTTAGAGGTTCAGATTGCTCTCACCAATAGGAAAATGATGAGAACAATATGCAAGATGATGTAGAGGATGGAGAAGAAATCTATCAAGATCAACAAGATCTAAATGGTTACCAAATGGCCAGAGATAGAGAGAGGGAGAATCACAGAGCACCTGTGAGGTATGGGTATGCAACCTAATTTCCTTTGCACTTCTGGTTTCTAAAGATATGTGTGATTCAGAACCAAGAAATTTTAAGGAGACAATCTCCAAAAAAGATAGAAAATTATGGTTGGCAGCTATGAATGAAGAGATGAGATCTCTCAAGGCAAATCAGACATGGAAACTCGTGGACAGACCAACAAAATAGAAAATTGTAGGATGCAAGTCGGTGTTCAAGAAGAAAGAAAATGTACTTGACCAATCAAAACTAATGTATATGGCAAGACTTGTGGCAAAAGGGTTTACTCAACGTGGGGGTATAGACTACAATGAAGTCTACTCACCAATAGTGAAACATACCTCAATAAGGGTATTGTTGGCCTTAATCACTTATTTTGATATGGATCTCAAACAAATTGATGTAAGATAGCATTTGTTCATGGCAACCTTGAGGAACAAATATTCATGTCACAACTAGAAGGTTTTGAAAGTGGAAGAAAGGAGAATAAGGTATGTTTACTTCATAAGTCTCTATATGGTTTAAAATAGTCCCCAATAAATGGTATCTCAGATTTGATGAATTTATGCTGAAAATGGATATAACAAAAGCATGTTTGATAGTTGTGTTTATTTCAAATGGAACACTGTGAGTGTAGGGATTTTCTTGCTCTTATATGTAGATGACATGCTTATAGCATCTACAAACTTTGTTGAAATACAGAAACTAAAAGAAAACTTAGCTGTGAATTTGAAATGGAGGATTTAGGTGCTGCAAAAAGGATTCTAAGCATGGAAATATCAAGAAACATAAAGAATGGCACTTCGTTTATTTCACAAGGTAACTACATTTTTAAGATTCTTGATAGGTTTGGAATGAAAAACTCAAAGGCGGTCCAAACACTTTTAGCAGCATACTTTAAACTGTCTTCTGATATGTCACTTGTTAGCAGTCAAGAAAGATCTAAGATGTGTAAGGTACCTTATTCCAGTGCAGTTGGTACTCTGATGTACTCCATGGTTTGCACAAGGCCAGATCTTGCATATGCAACAAGTATAGTCAGCAGGTTTTTGGCAAATCCAGGGGATGGTCATTGGCATGCAGTTAAATGGATCTTTAAGTACTTGAGAGGTACGAGTATATATGGCTTAACCTACCAGAAGAGTCAAGATGATGAAGGTCTAATAGGATTTGTTGATTGAGATTTTCAAAGGGATTTAGACAAAAGAATGTCACTTACTGGTTTTGTATTCAAACTCTTTGGATGTACTGTGAGTTGGAAGTCAAATTTGTAACCTGTTGTAGCTCTTTCAACCACTGAGGCAGAATATATAGCTCTAACAGAGGCCATAAAGGAAGCCTTATGGTTACAAGGGCTAGTGGGAGAGTTTAGTATAAAACAACAACAAGTTAAGGTGTTTTGTGATAATCAAAAGCTCCGTACACCTGAGTAAGAATCAAATGTTTCATGAGAGAACATAGCACATTGACATCAAATTTTATTTCATTAGAAAGTGATACAAGGAGGTAAGGTTAAGGTGGAAAAGATTCATACTAAAGACAATCATGCAGACATGCTAACTAAATCGGTAACAGGAATCAAGTTTCAAAAATGTTTGAGCTTGATTAAGATTACTGATATGATTACTAACTAAGAAGTTAATAATGTTGATGTCAATCTCTATGTATATGAAGGCGATAGGCTCATTAAGAGTCAAGGTGGAAAAATGTAAATGGTGACTCATCAATGAGCTGACAGTGTGCTGGTATTGTTGTTTAACTATTGCTGAGGTGATAGAGTTAGTTAAAAAATGCAGTTGGAGCCTTGTTATTGGCTAAAAAAGCATCTTGCAATGATTGCTAATGATGCATACGGTTAGAGCCAAGTTTGAAGAGAGTTTGTTCTCTTGGAAAGGTGTGAGAAAAAGGAGAGATACACAAAAACTAAGAAAATGCTACATGATGAAGATGACTCCATGACAGTGTGAATCAAGCTCGAGCAAGTTACAAAGCACGGGTTGAAGTATTGTTCAGTAAGGAGTATTTCTTCAGTTTACTTGTAATCGTTTTTGTGTAGTTTGATCTCCTATAAAGACACGTTGTTCATAATAGAGAGAGATTGATTTCTATTCTGGATGTAGGTTCACTAGCTGTGAACTGAACTGGGATAAATTCTTTGTGTTTCTCTTCCTCTTTCCTTTCTCTTCTAATTTTATGTTCTTGCTACGTGCTGCGACTCAGTGTTAAGCTTAGTGTGCTACTGTTTTATTGCCTTTATTCACTACTATATACATATATACGTTATTTATATATCACCCACATTTATACGTGTACGTGTTTAGTTTGTATGTATGTGTATAAAATAATATAGACTATTTAGTTCATTAGTAGCATAATGTCTATAGCAAATATAAACATCTAGCAAATTGCATATTAAGACATTATATTTATACATTTTTTATAATAATATATATTAATGAGTGTATATTTTCGTACTGATGTATATAAATTAGGTACAAATAAAGTGTCCAAATACCAAACTTTATACAGAATTATTAGAAGAAAAATATTTTTAATATAGAATTTCAAAAAACTTTATACATAATATAACAATAAATAAAGATCCCATAAACAAAAATTAATGTTAATTATAATAGATCTATTAGTTCATCATATTGCTTTTGATCTAAAGTATCCAATTACATGATCTAAAGTAACCTATATAACAAATTATAATGATCTATTAGTTCTTTTATGCGAATTGCATTTACCGTAATAATGTTGAAAGTTTTTGTTTCAGTTTTGTTTTGTAGTTAAATAATCTTAATTTTCATGTAAATTTTCAGTAAGAACTTGAGGGATAATAATTGCCTTGATTCCATGTTACAATTTATTCTTTCATTTGTATGATTAATTTGAGTCGAGATTTTTCTTCTTTTTTTGATATTTTTATTGATTATTGATATTTTTAGTTTATGTCAGCTCTACATATAAATGATAAAAAAATCATATGGTCACAAGCTCTACTTCAAAGGATATATGCAGACCATTGATAGATCATGATCTAAGCATGAAAATTGGTGTTATTATTTTAAGTAAGGTAAGATAATTTATACACATTTATTATAATTTTATTAAGAGAAGTTGGTCAGAGTTTGTATATGCAATAACACCTAAAAAGTTTGGTATGTATAAGTTCATCATATTGCTATTGATTATTTAAATTTCTTTTTAATTTGACTTTTATATACATTAATGCTCTCAAAATACTTTTGAGATGTGGAAAGGCCGAGGCCAAACTTCCTCATCTTATTCCTCTGTTCCTAACACTTGCTAAGTATAAGAAGCTCATCATCATGAGAGATCGCATTATTGAATTTCGTTTTTAAGACGGGCAATATCTGAATTTTGATAATCTCATGAATATAACTAATTTTTGTTCATGAATATACAATATTTTTATTCATGAATATAACTATATTCATTTATTGTTCTATGCAATGTATATTTTATATGTGATTCATTGTATTTCACAAAAAAAAAATCTCACGTGTTTTTTATGCTCTCACAAAATGGTTAAAATAATCAAATTTATGGGTGATGCTTATAATATTTTTTCAAAATGAATTAGAATAGTTATATCTAAGTCGTCATTCATAACTACAAGTCTTAAAAACGTACTATTTTCATTTGCCTTGGTCACTTAATTTGCCATATAATTTATACTTACTATCATAACTTTGACCTAAATATAGTAATAAAATATATGTATTGTTTTCCCTCTAACTTATATATACTAGCTTAATTAACTTTGATCAAAATATAGTTATAAAATATATTTCATGTAGTTATACCCATTTTTCGGGTATTCATAAAAGACCATCCAAGGACGAGGTCCTCCTTAGAGCCGAGGATGAGGTACCCAAGTACCTAGGATGAGGTCCTCCTTTTGGAGGAGGTACCCAAGTACCTAGGACGAGGTACCTAAGTACCTAGGATGAGGTACCCAGGTATCCAAGGATGAGGTCCCCAAGTACTCAAGGATGAGGTACCAATACAAATAATAATCTTAAAGGCCTTGACATAAACGTGCTAAGGCCAGAAAAATGGGCTTCTGCAGTCACGCCAAGGTCCCTCAAATATGGGAGCCTCGGGAAAATGCCAAAGTTCTCAAGGCAAGAGGCCTCCAAGCTAATGAGGTCCCGTACTTGGCTGAGGCTCAGCTTCATCATACAGAACCTTCTCTCACAAAAGAGATTATGCGTGTTGAGATGCCCCACAATTCAAAATGTTGTCCATCACACCATATGATGGCAATAGGGACCCCACTGAACACTTGGAGGCATTCATGACTTGGATGGAGCTTCAAGGTACCCCATGGGCTATCATGTGTAAAACATTTCCTCTTATGCTTTCATTTCCAGCTCGCGCTTGGCATCGACAACTAAAACCAGGCTCTATCTCATCATTCAGTGAGCTTAACAAAATGTTCACCCACCAATTTCTAGGAGGAAGAGACCAAAGGAAGCCTTCCACTCATCTCTTCACCGCCAAGCAGTAAAGGACGAGCACCTAAGTGACTATGTCATCAGGTTTAATGCGGAGGGCCTGAAAGTAGATGGGTATAATGATGACATAGCCCTTACAAGAATGATGACTGGGCTAAGTGACAAGAGGCTACTATGGTCCCTGGCAAAGAAGACACCTACAAGCTTCACCGAGCTCTTATCTGAGCCCAGAAGTATATGAGTACGGTTAAGCTCTTAAGCTCACGAGACAGAGACCGAGCCAAGCACAAGCCAAGGGAAGATAAGAAAGAACACAACTAAGGTTTGTGATCAATCCATTTGAGATGACTACTTGCTTTGAAAGGCACGTGGTGACCAGGAGGATAATGAGCCTCAGGCTAAATCATGCTGAAGTTATAGGAGGTAACCCTAAGCTTAACCTTGTATTGGTCATATGGGAGGAACCCCTATGCCCAATCTTACTTAAATGAAGCAAAGTAATCCATTTACTCATCAGTACCAAAGTCATCAAGGGTGGCTCGATACTCATCCTTTGACACCATCTGAAGCAACCCGAAGTCATATGTAGAAGTCACCAAGGAGCTTAAGTTCATTCTCCAAAGAGCTCATCATGTATTTTTTTGTCACCTATCTTATATTTAGTTTGACTTGTCAAAATATTATTTGCATCAAACTGGGGGGCAACTAGTAGAGTGACCACCATAAAAGTAATTTCATTCAGATTAACTTAAAACTGAAATAGTATGAGAAGAATAAAAGGTGAAAACAGTCCACCAGATCATCATGAGAAAGACAACATTGCATACTTATCAGACGCGACTATGGGATCACTCTCACCAAAGTTGTTTGAGGTGACCCCAGTTTCAACCTTAGAGAATTCATTTTAGGTTATCCCAGGCTTACCCTTGTAAAATTCATCAGAAGTGACCACATAATCACTCCACCTAAGCCTCCTTAAGTGATTGAAGCTCAACCACACCAAAGTCACCAAGGTGAACAAAGCTCATCATCTTTGAAGTCATCCAAGGTGACCTTAAACTCACCCTCACCTAAGTCATTACAAGTGACCCCAAACTCACCCGCACCTAAGTCATTTCAGGTGACCCCAAACTCACTCTTAATTAAGTCACTCACGGTTACTCTAAGGCCAACCTTGCTGAAGCCATCTGAAGTAATATCAAGCTTAACTTGTCCTAAGTCATTAGAACTGACCCCAACCTTAGTCTCTCCTAAGTCATCTAAAGAGACTCCAGGTCCATTCCTTTTTGAAACCACCAAATCATTCAAAGTACAAAACTCGACCGAACCTACGGTAATTGGCAGAAGTCAAACCCTAGTGGCTCGCCTCAGTTGCAACCTAGAAACCCTACTTACTTCAGGCTCTTCAACACCCAGTCCAAGTGAACTTAAAGTACAAAACTCGACTGAACCCCACGACAATTACGGTTGCACCCTAGTGCTCGCCTCGGCTGTAAACTAGTAGCGTTACTTACTTTGGGTTCTTCGACACCGAGTCAAAGTGAACTCAAAGTATGGAACTTAGTCGAACCCCATGACAATTAATAGAAGTCTCACCCCAAGAACTCACCTCAATTGCGACCTAACAGCCCTACTTACTTCGAGCTCTTCGACACCCTGTCAAAGTGAACTCAAGTCATGGAGCTCGACTATAACCCAATAAAAACCCTACTTACTTCGTGCTCTTCAACATAAAATTACAGTAAAAATGATTGTGTATTCAAATTCAAACTTGAGCTCCAATTATGTCTCACACTCGCCATTGTAAATTGAGAACACTCTGAAAATCTCTTGCTAAAAAAGAAGGGAATAGAATTAGCAAAAAGAAAATCAACACAAATTTTCTCATGAAAACTTCCAAAGTCTTAAGTACACTTCATACTTAAAAGCTGAGGGATAACTTTTATACCCATTTTTCAGGCATTCATAAAAGACCATCTAAGGACGAGGTCCTCATTAGAGCCGAGGTTGAGGTACCCAAGTACCTAGGATGAGGTACCCAGGTACAAAGATGAGGTCCCCAAGTACCCAAGGATGATGTATTAGTACAAATGAAATCATCTTAAAGGCCTTGACATAAACGCGCTAAGGCCAGAATAAAAGGGCTTCTGTAGTTATACCAAGGTCCCTCAAGGATGGAAGCCTCAATGAAATTCTGAGGCTCTCAAGGTAAGAGGCCTTGGCATAATGCTGAGGCCTCAAATATGGAAGCATTGGCATAATGTTGAGGCCTCAAAGATGGAAGCCTCAATAAAATTTTGAGGCTCTCAAGATTGTCGAGGCCTCAAAGATGGAAGCCTCGACAAAATGTCGAGGCTCTCAAGGCAAGAGGCCTCAGCATTGATATAAGCCTTGACATTTGGTCGAGGCTCTCAAAACAAGAGGCCTCAGCATATTGTTGAGGCTCTAAAGAAGCAAAAGGCATCGGCATAGTGTTGAGGCCGCCTTTAAAAAAGCCAAGGCTGGCTGAGCCATATGCATGGGTATCTATGCTGGGCCTAGTGCACGTCAGGGGCACACACATAAAGAAAAAGGTCTCAATAGGGAGCAAACAAGCACCTAATTCAAAGTTAGGGGGACTAACTAGTAGAATAACACTGTGGTGAAGATAAGACCTCATTAGTATCTAAGACTACCTGGGCCAAATTAGGTCACTAGAGATGTCTAAGTATGCAGAAGACCCTTAAGAGAAGGGTGCCTAAGGCCGAATGAACCTCATTGTGGCAGTTCAGGATTGGTCATGGTACGAATCTTGCCGCCGACGCAGTTGTCATCAGCCACATTAATACACCTAGACCAATCAGGAGTAAGGGTATGAGAAAAAAATGTGAAGCTCACTACCCAATGAGTTAGTCAAACTGCACCTAGCAAGGTGTCATCGTAGACATTTAATACGATCGGTCCAACAGAGGCTGAGGAAAGTACATTGTGGGATATGAGGGCATGATGTCTTAACACTTGAGGTCATCACCTGTTACCTTGAGCCAATCAGAGAAGCCTTAAGCAGGGTGTTGGTTCAAGGAGGCACCCCATCAGAGGATATGGTGTTGAAATTATGTTAATAAAGTATGATATAATAGTTATTTATGGGTATTTAGTTATTTCTCAGATATTTTTTATTACTGAATTTAAAGAATGAATGAAAGTTTTTCTATTAAGTAAAGTGTGTTTATAATTTACTCAAGTCTTGGAACTATTGTTAACTAAAGAATAGTAAAAGCTGAGGGGTCTTCCAGACAAATTATTCTGAAATAGTTCAGAACGTTTTTCGCAGTCTTAGAATCAACTAGGCAATCGAGTCTTATTACGACTGTTAGGTTAAACTAAAGGATGATAGTCATGGGGCATGGAAGTGGGGACTCTAACGGTTGACCTAGACATGTTGCAGAACATGTTGAATAGACCAGTAGTAAATTAGTTTAGAGTAAAATCGTTTATCTAACTGTAAATCTAATTGTTAAACTTTAAGGGTATTTTCATAATTACCTAAATCCTGAGGTGAATTTGAAACTTGACCTAGTTAGTTACTATCTTTGATAAGTCAAAGGAGTGAGTTTGAATTGTCGGACAATACCTTAACTGTTGGGATCATAATTCAACTATGTTGGAGTTGCGTGATTCACAGATATGAAAATTCGTGGTTAGATTAAAAAATGAAACAATATCACCCTATGATTTATTGATAGGTGTGTGAATAAATTAACATGGCCATGTACTCGATGAAATGTATCCTTGAATAAGACATGGGGAATTGTACGAGATAATTCACTATCATGTATTTTTTATTCACAGTCAATAAATGAGTTAATGAAATAATAACAAGACGGGTAAACGGTAATTTTACACCCCGCTTTTGTTACTGGTGTTCACAAAAGGTAATATGTTAAAATATTCTCTGGATCATGAAATAAAAGTGTTTATTTGAATCAACAAAAAATGTAGTGTGCATGAATCAAGAGTTGATTCAACATCGAACCTTTGGTGGAGTCGTACGATGTTAGGATTAATAGGTCAGGAATTTATAGAGATAAATTCATCGGCTATTAAAATCCTATAGCTTTATTCATATGGATTCATTCGGTCTCAGGAGTAGCTCATGAGGACAAGAATAGAAAAAACAACATCAGTTGGACCAAAATGTGTTTTGAGCCAATGTGTATTTCCTGAACTCATATGTTTGTCATTTAATTAGTGAAGAGCAATTAATTGATGTTCAAATTAATTAATTTATTATTTTCTAATTATTAGATAATTATTAAATAATAGAAATTAATTAATAAATTGATGGAGATCAATTTAAATTTAGCAATTTTAGATTGATGAATTTGGACACAATGTTGACTTTAATGAGAGATGCAATTTTCGGCAGGTATAGATAATAGGGGTGAATTTCAGAAATTACACATATATGGGGTAGTATGCAAAAATTCTAAAATTATTATATAAGGGATGCCATTGTGGTTGCCTCCTTAAGTGTGTTAATACAACTCTAATCACGCAGAGCAGAAAAATGTTTCTCTCTCCCCGTCCTACTGTTGTCGTCGAAATCACTAAAGGAAGAGAAAATTTTGATTTTTCTTCCTCAGTTATTTTGAGAACCTACACTCAGTTTCTAACAACGTCCTTGCGAGATATACTTCTGAATCCAATTAGTAGTTGTTGGTGCGAAGACTAATTGAAGTTCTTGAATTTGAAGATCGAAGAACGCGAAGCATTTAATAATGATTCCACCAATTCAGAAAGTTTTCGATACAACGAAAATATATAAATCATTTCTACCTCTTTTGAATATGTTTAACTTTGTATTCATAATCAGATGTATGGTTTTAACATTTAATATGATTAAATTGGTTGATGTAAGATATTCCGTCCATGAACCGTTCGTGGTTTAATAAATTTTCCTCTAGTTTTTAAGACCCGATCCAACATATTAAACGTATGTAAACAAATTTTATATTCCTTCCATGAACCATTCGTGGTATCACAGCCTTGATTTCTTGATTATGCATATTCTGTGATTAAACGTATGTATCGTTAGATGTTGTGATATTGACATATTTTTGTTGGGAGATTCAAAGTTATTTTGACTGTGTTTTATGAATGGATCATGATCTATTACCTCTAGGAGTTTTGTTTTTCAATTATAGAATTGATATACGCCGAAATTTAGGCATTTGATTTTATGCAATTCATTTCTTGCAAAAGTTGTATTTATTTTAAATTCCACGTAATCCGTCGCCGCCTTGAAAATGTCACCCTCGAAAATGTCACCGTCACCCCCCCCCCCCCCCANCCCCCCCCCCCCCGCATCGTGCCATACCACCTCTTACTATTCACTGACGTGCCGTGCATGGTGACTGGGGTTTGTGAAACTCTAAACGATAACAATTAGAGTTTAAAAGATCTTGCGATGTTTCTCAAAAATCCTAATCTCATATTTTATATTTAAAATTTAAAATTTTGAATTTTAAACGAATAAAAGATAATTAAGATTCAAAAGATAATTATCTATTTTTATTTATTTATCATTTAAATTTGAATTCAAAAAATAATTATCTATTTTATCCTTTTATATTCTGAATTTTGAATTCAAAAGCATAATTATCCATTTCATCTACTTCATTTTTTGAATTTTTAATTTAAAATATAATTATCTATTTATCTTTTATATTTTAAATTTTAAAAAGATTTTAAAGGGATTATTTAATTAGAAAAATAGTTTTCCTTAATTAATGAGTTTTGATCAAAATTTTAAAATTTAAAATTGGGACTGCACTATTGTAAAAGTTACCAAATTGGTGAAATTTTCTAAAAGACAATGAGACAATTACATGCGCTATGAAGACTAGTATTTAAATTAATTATAATTTATTTATATTCTTTTTAGGTTATAATTAGAATTGAGTCAATAGGGACATTAATTTTGAATGGATGATTAATTATTAATCTCGTATCATCATATAACATGACACATAGAAATAAGAATATGTCAATATCAAAAATTTCATGTAGCATGTACATGCATCATTGTACTTTAATTTATAATGGGTTATAATTTAATTACAATGTGAATTTGATAAAAGTTATAAATTTTAAATTAGGATTTAAATTTTATAAAAGTTTATTATTTTTGAAACTTGTTTTTTCAAAAATTATAACTATTTTTCAAAAAACAATGAAAAATCTATTTTTTTTTCCAAAAACTAAGTGGGAGGATCGTTTACATTAAAACGCTCTTAAGGTCTCGAATGCAAAAACTTGATTGTGGCATGAGGAATTGTTTAGAGCCGCCCTACGCGGTCTTCCCTTCAGTGGGAGAAGCTGGAGAATCATGTCGCTTTGAGTCATCGAGTTGCTTAAAAAGCTAAAACTTGTAAAGGAAGTAGTGAGACAGGATCATCCCTACACGGACTGTTAGTTCATGACGATGCGTTGGTTAAACACTTAGACTAAAACACATTGAAATTTCTCATAGGGGCTAGTCAATGGGGCTAAGGTGACCAAAACTATTGATAATTGGTTAAGCTAGACGTAGTGACTTCTTGATAAGCATAAACCAAACAAGAAGAGTCTCTATGCAATAGGAGGTAGCTTGGACATTGTCCTTAAATGAGACAAGCTATCGTTGTTGATTGTAACATCATGGAAGAAATATTTTTTATTGGATTTTTAAATATTTAAGTATTTGCATCATGCATCATACTTCCCTAAATAATTGAGTATTTATTTACAGCTTTATTTATTCTTTTCAGTAATCATGTCGTTATCCCCTCTCTTTACTATCTTAAACGCGGATAAACTTGCTGGTGAAAATTACATGGATTGAAAATTACATGGTGAAAATTATATCATGCTGACGGTAGAAAAGCACAAGTTCGTGCTCACCACCCTTGTCCTTTTGAGCCTATTACTAAATCGACTCAAGAGAAAAATGATGAGTATGCTTCTTGGTTGCGTTCTGATAAGATCGCCAAATGTTACATATTGGCTTCTGTCACAATGTGTTGCAACAACCGCATCAGAACATGGAAACTACCGTTGATATGATGTTGAATATCACTGAAATATTCAGAGATCATGGTTGTCAAGCCAAACAGGCTGCTGTGCGAAACTCTATGAACTGGAGGATGAAACCTGGAACTCCTGTCAGATAACATATGATGCTGATAATTAGTTATCTGAATGAGATTTAGATCATGTGTGCTGAGGTAGATGGCGAGATACAAGTTGATATGATTATTATGACTCTACCTAACACTTTTGAGAACTTCAAACTTAATTATTCGATGAATAAGTTGAGGTACTCACTTTCTGAGTAGATGAAGGAACTACAAGCAGCTAAGACCCTATTTCAGAAGGGCAAGAGGAAGACTAGAAAGCACGCTTTCCACCGCTGGCACAAAAAAGAAACACAAGAGAGGTCCGAAGAAGGCTAAGAAGTAGAACCCAAAAGCTGCGAAAGGTAAGGGTACTGCAAAAGTGGATAAATCAAAAGAGAAGTCTCATCATTGTGGAGTCGCTGACCATTAGAAATGAAACTGCCCAGACTATCTCAATGAGTTGAGATCTAAAGGTATAGTACTTGTTACTAAGGCCTATTATTTGGTTAACTCTAATTTTTCATGTATTGTGGTCTCTGTAGCCACTAACCATATATGTTGTTCCCTGCAAGTATTCAGGGAAATCAGAAGGCTTGATGAGGGTGAGTTCAACTTCCATTGGGGCAATGGAACACTAGTATCGGTCATGCTTATGTGAACTATTAAATTATCACTTGATAACAAAATTATGATTTTATGTGATGTTTATTATATCCTGGTTTTTTGTAAGAACCTTATTTCAGTAGCTAGTTTAATTGAGTAAGGATCCAGTTTGAATTTCATTGATAAAGATATTGGTATTTTTAAAAATGGCTGCTTAATTACTACTGCACGTTTGATAAATAAATTGTTTTACATAAAACCAATAGTTTCAATGATATGTGACACACAAGTAAATACTGATTTATAAATGGATAGTAAAAGGTTGAAGTTTGACTCAATCGATCTAACATATTTGTGACACTTACGTCTTGGCCACATTAGCCTGGACAGGATTAAAAGATTTACAAATGATGGTCCATTGCATACTTTAAGTGTGAGATCACTACCCACATGTGAATCCTGTATAGAAGGCAAAATGACCAAGAGACATTTTTTAGCGAAGGGTGAAAGAGTCACTCAATGCCTTGAACTCATACATAATGATGTATATGGGCCATTGAATATCCAAGCAAGAGGAGGTTATAAATATTTTGTAAACTTCATTGTGGACTACTCACGTTTTGGACATATTTATCTAATACACCAAAAGTCTAAAAATTTTGAAAAGTTCATAGAGTACAGGGCTATGGTCGAAAAGCAATTAGAGAAACAAATAAAAAAGTATGATATGATCGTGGTGGAGAGTATTTGCTAGGAGAGTTTAAATATTTTCTTAATGAAGAATGTATTTTTTCCCAGCATACAACACTTGACACTCCAGAACACAATGGTATGTCAAAAAGAATGAATCAAACTATGATGGATATGGTTAGATCCATAATGAGTTACTCACCCCTCCCAGATTCATTTTGGGGATATGCCTCGGAAACAATAACATACATTCTGAACCAAGTTATGTCAGAGACGATTCCTGGCACGCTATATGAAAGATGGAATGAACAAAAGTCATCCATTAACTACTTTAGGATATTGGGTGCCCTACACATATTCTGAAATAGAAGACATGCAAGTTGGCGAGTCGATTAGAATTATGCATTTTGTAGGATATCCCAATAGAACGAAGGTGATGAGGATCTGGTCACACAATCTCAAAGGATGGATCCATTTCAAGTACTAAGAGGCCAAATCACAAGAGCTAGAGAAAAAATGATGGATGAAGCACTCAATGAGAGTATGATGTGGAGCATGCCATGGAGTATGACAGCATATA
This sequence comes from Datisca glomerata, assembly GCA_003255025.1. Classification (NCBI taxonomy): domain Eukaryota; kingdom Viridiplantae; phylum Streptophyta; class Magnoliopsida; order Cucurbitales; family Datiscaceae; genus Datisca; species Datisca glomerata. The sequence goes on along the minus strand of QANY01007073.1, from coordinate 241,584 downwards.
TAGAGCATGACATGACATCCAACATAGCAGTCTACATGGAACATATCGTGGCGTCCAACATGGCAGCCCACATAGAACATGATGTGGCATTCAACATGACATCCTACATGAACCATGACGTGACAGCTGACATGGAGCATGATGTGGCATCCAACATGGCAACCCACATGGAAATGACATGGCATTCCACATGGAGCATGATGTGGCGTTCAATATGGCAGTCCACATGGAGCATGACTTGGCATTTTAAATGATGACAAGGAAGCAAGATAACTTGGCAATCCTATCCTAGATATGGACAACCAATAGGAGTCTACTAGAGCACGACACCTTGGCAATCCTAACCTACAAGTGAACAGCCAATAAGAATCTTTTGGGTGAAATACTAGTTCCTTATTTATTGCAATTAATATTTCTTTATGTTTTAAATTTAGTTTAGGTTGTTTAAACACTTTAGGACTCTTTAGGCTTCTAGTTTTTTCTATTTAAGCATGGTTTTACAATGTATTCAAGAACTTTGATCAATATAATTTCTTTGTGAGAGTTTTCTTTTTGGTTATTCTTAGAACTTTTCAGACCTATCAAGAATATTCTTGTGGCGTCCAAAACCTAGACTTATCACTCACTTTTCCTTCTTGTTCTTGAGTGTGACGTCTAAACCATACCTTTGGTTCGTTTCAAAGCATCAATTTGGGTCTTAGGTCTTATACCTAAGGTTCTTTATATGTCATAGAAAATGAGTCGGGATTTCATCTTCTTTAAAATCGATCATTGGGTTCTTGAACCATCATTGTTATCAGGTTTCTAGGGCAGGTCCCCTAGTGGGTTCATATCAGAAAGGGTATGTCTTTTATAATCCGACTGACAAGAAAACATTTTTAAGCACGAATGCATGTTTTGTTGAAGAAGACTTTATAAGAAGTGTAAATTCGAGAAACACTATTGTGCTAGATGAATTACATGGTTATTATTTGTTTACTAAAATTGATCTTAAAAGTAGATATCATCAACTTAGCATGATAGAGGGATATGAATGAAAAAAACACTTAAAAGTAAACATGGATTGCATGACTGATTAATAATGATATATGATTTAACTAGTGCACCTAGTACATTCATGAGGTTGATAAATCATGTCTTGTGTGCGTTCATGGGAAAAATTATGGTTGTTATCATTCAAAAGAATTTAAGGCAATGGGAGAAGTGTTTACCACATTTTTTAGTTTGCATATTACAGGTTTCTTCATTCTACTTCTTCTTTTTCTCCTTTTGAGATTGTTTATGGTTTTAATCCTTCAACTTCTATGCAAATTTTACATTTATCTACTAATGAGCATGCTAATCTTGATCCTAAGAAACAGAAAGATCTGGTGAAGGTTTTACGTGTAGGTCCGAGCTAACATTGAAAGTAAGAATGAGAAATATGCTAAGCAATCCAATAAGGAGAGTTTGAAGTTTGTTTTACAACTTGAAGTTTGGGTTTGGAAGCACATGTGTGATGAAAGGTTTCCTACACAAAGGAAAACAAAATCGTTGACTAAAGGCGATGGATTATTCCATGTCCTTGCAAGAATCAATGACAATGCCTACAAACTTGATCTTCCCGGTGAGTACAATGTAAGTTTTAAATTTAATGTAACTAGCTTATTCCCATTTGATGTAGGTGATGATATAAGGACAAATCCTTCTCAAGCGGGAGGGAATGATGAGGATCCGGCTGCATAATCTCAAAGGATTGATCCATTTCAAGTACTAAGAGGTCAAATCACAAGAGCTAGAGAAAAGAGGATGGATGAAGCACTCAATTGGAGTATGACGTGGAGCATGACATGGAGTATGACAGCCTACATGGAGCACGACATGGCATCTAACATGAAAGTCTACATGGAACATGTCGTGGCGTCCAACATGGCAGCCCGCATGGAACAAGATGTGACATCCAACATGACATCTTACATGAACCATGACATGGCAGCCGACATGGAGCATGATATGACATCCAACATGGCAGCCCACATGGAAATGACATGGCATCTTACATGACATTGCACATGGAGCATGATGTAGCGTTCAATATGGCAGTCCACATAGAGTATGACTTGACATTTTAAATGATGACAAGGAAGTAAGATAACTTGACAATCCTAACCTAGATGTGGGCAGCCAATATGAGTCTACTAGAGCATGACACATTGGCAATCCTAACCTATAAGTGAACAACCAATAGGAATCTTTTGGGTGGATTAGTAGTTTTTTATTTACTGCAATTAATATTTTTTTATCTTTTAAATTTAGTTTAGATTGTTTAAATACTTTAGGACTCTTTAGGCTTCTAGTTTTTCCTATTTAAGCATGGTTTTACAATGTATTCTAGAACTTTGATCAATATAATTTTTTTGTGAGAGTTTTCTCTTTGGTTCTTCTTAGAACTTTTCAGACTTATCAAGAATATTCTTGTGGTGTCTAAAACCTAGACTTATCACTCACTTTTCCTTTTTGTTCTTGAGTGTGGCGTCTAAACCATACCTTTGGTTATTTTTGAAGCATCAATTTGGGTCTTAGGTCTTATACCTAAGGTTCTTTATATGTCATAGAAAATGGGATTGGGGCTTCATCCTCTTTAAAATCGATCATTGGGTTCTTGAACCATCATTGTTTTCAGGTTTCTAGGGCATGTCGCATAGTGGATTCATATAAGAAAGGGTATATCTTTTATAGTCCAACTGACAAGAAAACATTCATAAGCACGAATGCATGTTTTCTTGAAGAAGACTTTATGAGAAGTGTAAAGTCGAGAAACACTCTTGTGCTAGATGAATTATTAAATGGGAGGACACTGACTCTCCAATCAGGAATTATTTATAATTCAATAATAGAATAACGACGGCTGGAGCAAGAGCCTATGGAGCCTCAATGTAATGGGAGGGTTGTGAGATAGTCTGACAGGTACCTGTCTTATGGAGATGCCTTAACATCAATGTCATATAAGGATCATGATAAACCTGTCTCATATTCACAAACCATGGTTGGTCCTGAAGCAAACCTATGACAAGAAGTCATGAACATTTAGATACATTCGATGTACTCGAACGAAGTCTGAAAACTTATAGATCCTCCTGAAGGGGTAAAACCTATAGGGTGTAAATAGATTTATAAGAAAAAGAGAGGTCTGGATGAGAATGTGGAGACATTCAAAGGTAGGGTAGTAGCCAAGGGCTACACCCAAAAGGAATAGATAGACTATGAAGATACATTCTCTCCCATGGTCATGCTTAAATCCATCTGAATCCACTTATACATTACTACTACCCTCGATTATATAATATAATAGATGGATGTCAAGACTACTTTTTTGAATGACAATCTTGAAGAGAGCATTTATATGGCTCAACCAAACAGATTCGTAGAGAAAGGCTAAGAGGGAAAGGTTTGCGAATTGGTGAAGTCCATTTATGGACTTAAACAAGCATCCCGATCATGGAATATTAGTTGGTGGATGAACCATATGTGTATAAGCCGATACACGAAGGAAAAGTGGTTTTTCTAGTCTTGTACGTAGATGATATTCTACTCATTTGGCTTGCAAAGCAATTTGATTTGAATGATATTAGAGAAGCTACATTTGCCTTTGTTATTAAGATCTTTTGAGATAAGAAGAACATACAATTGACATTGTCTCAAGTATCTTATATTGATAAGGTGATGCATTATTTCAGTATGCAAGACTCTAAAAAGGGATATCTTCCTTTCGGACATGGAGTTAGTCTCTCCAAGGAGCAGTCTCCCAAGACTCTTCAAGAAGGGGAAGACATGAGAAATATTCCCTATGCCTCAACCGTAGGAAGTCTCATGTAGGAAGTCTCATGTATGCGATACTTTGTACTAGGCCAAACATTTGCTATGTCATGGGCGTGGTGAGTCATTTCAAATCTAATCTTGAAATCAAGCATTGGAATACTGTCAAGCATATCCTTAAGTATCTTAGGAGAACAAGATATTGATCTGAATATGACGGGGTATACTGATTCTGACTTCCAAGCAGACAATAATTCTAGGAGGTGCACTTCATGATCGATATTCATCCTAAACGGTGGAGGAGTTATATGAAGAAGTATCAAGCAATTTTGCATTATTGATTCTACCATGGAAGCTGAATATGCGGCAGCTTGTGAAGCTGCCAAGGAGGTTGTATGGCTTAGAAAGTTCTTGAAGATTCTAGAAGTTGTTCTAATGACAAACCCATGACACTTTATTGCGATAATAGTAGGGCTATAGCGAATTCAAAAGAACCAAGGAGCCATAAAAGTTCCAAACATATAGAGCGTAAGTATTACCTGATAAGAGAGATTGTTCAGCGTGGAGATGTTGAAGTAACACATATATCGACGGTCAATAAACTGACAGATCCATTCACGAAGACTTTAAACAATAAAGTATTTGATGGTCATTTGGAGGGCATGGGGATACGAGATTGTACACGCCTACTACTTAGTCCAAGTGGGGGATTGTTGGAATTATGTTCATAAAGTAGGGTGTAATAACTTTTTATGAGTATTTAGTTATTTCTCAGACATTTTGTATTACTGAATTTAATGATTGAGTGGAATTTTTTCTATTAATTAAAGTGTATTTATCATATACTCAAGTCATGGAAGATTGATGGGTCTTCTAAAAAAACTCTTCTGAAATATTTCAGACCGTTATTCACAGTCTTAGGATCGATTGAGTAATTGAATCTGATTATGATTGTTAGGTTGAACAAAAGGATGCCGGTCTTGGGGCATGAGAGTGGAGACTCTAAAAGTTGACCTAGACATGTTGTGAAACATGTTGAATAAACCAATAACAAATTAGTTTGGAGTAAAATCATTTATCTAGCTCTAAATCTAATTGTTACACCTTAAAGGTATTTTCATAATTACATTAATTCTTAGGTGCATACAAAACTTGACCTAGTTAGTTACGATCTTTGATATGTCAAAGGGGTGAATTCAAATTGCCGGACAATATCTCAGCTGTTGGGATCGTGATCAACTATGTTGGAGTTCGTGATTCACAGATATGAAAATTCGTGCTTAGATTGCATAATGCCATAATATCGCATTATGTTTTGTTGATGAGTGTGTGAATAAATTAACCTGGCTAGGTACTCGATAAAATGTATATAGAATAAGATATAGGGAATTGTACGAGACAATTCACTATTATGTATTTCTTATTCACAGTCAATAAATGAGTTAAGAAAATAATAAAAAAGATGGGTAAAATGGTAATTTTGCATCATGCTCATGTTACTGATATTCATGAAAAGTAATATGTTAAAATATTCTGTGGACCGTGAAATAAAAATGTTTATTTGCACCAACAAAAAATGTAGCACGCATGGATCGAGTGTTGATTCGGCATCGAAACTATAGTGGAGTCGTACGATATCAGGATTAAATGGATCATGAATTTATAGAGATGAATTCACCGGATATTTGAATCCTATAGCTTTATTCATATGGTTACATTCGGTCTCAGGAGTAGCTCATGAGGACTAGAATAGAAAAAACAACATCAGTTGGACTAAAATGTGTTTCGAGCCAATGTGTATTTCTTGAACCCATATGTGATGAGTGTTGCCACTATTAGTGAAGAGAAATTAATTGATGTTCAAATTAATTAATTTATTATTTATAATTATTAGATAATTAGTAAATTAGAGAAATTAATTAATTAATTGATGGAGATCAATTTAAATTTATCAATTTTGGATTGATGAATTTAGATATAATATTGACTTTAATGGGAGATGTAATTTTTGACAATTATAGATAGTGAGGTGAATTTCAAAAATTACACGTATACAGAGTGTGTGTGAAAAATCCAAAATCATTATATAAGGGATGACATTAGGGTTGCCTCTCTAAGTGTGTTGACACAACCCTGATCACACAGAGCAGAAAAATGATTATATCTCCCCCTCCTATTATTGCCGCCGAAATCACCAGAGGAAAAGAAAAATTTGATTTTTCTTTCTAAGTTGTTTTCAGAGTCCACACCCAGTTTCTAATGATGCCCTTATAAGATATACTTCTGAATCCAACGAGTGGTTGTTGATGCGAATACTAATTGAAGTTCTTGAATTTGAAGATCGAAGAACGCGATGCATTTAATAAGAATTTCTCCAATTCAGAAAGTTTTTGATACAACAAAAATGTATAATCGTTTTTACCTATTTTGAATACGTTTAACTTTGTATGCATAATCGGATGTATGATTTTAACATTTAATATGATTAAATTGGTTGATGTAAAAATTTTGATATTCCGCCCACGTACTATTCGTGGTTCAATGATTTTTCATCAAGTTTTTAGAATCCAATCCAACAGAGTCCTACTATTGTACTGAGATCAACCCAGCCTTAAAGCTAGCTTCCCATTATAAATGCCATAGTAAATGCATTTTAAGATACGCAACAACTTTCAACTAATTCTCTATTTTACTCTCTTATTCCTCCTTATAGACTTATGCTTCGAATGGGTAAAAAAGCGACCACCCCCTTCACCTTGGTCTCTTACTTGACCTTCCCCAATTGCAGGTGTGGAGAGAGAAGTGGAGCAAACATATTGCTGACCTAATCTCGCCTCTGAGATTTAGTCGTCAACATATACATATATTCAAAAGCCTAATTATGCAACTTCTGTGCAACGCATGGGAAACTCACTAGTTATTACAATTATACACAGAAGCGACTGGGCATCTCTTAACTAGTGTTTATAACTAGAAATATTTGTTTACATTTAAATAATATTAACTTTATAATTATTTTATATATATATATTTTTCTATGAAACATTTGCATATATTTTAAAGCATATTCATATACGTGTAGAAATATTTTAAGGAGCAACTGAACATGTGTTTCTTGTAGAAATGCTTTCACATATCATAAAGTGTTTTGAACAATAACGTTTGTTATGTACATGTGATTCAAGTAGCATTTTTTAATTCATTAGAGTGTTGTTAGATGAAGCCCTCACAAACTCACCCTTAGACACACATAGTTTGCTTCAATGACATAAATATCTTTCTTGATTAAAAATAACTTAGATCTTTTTAAATGATAAGTTTTTATGACAAAAAATTAAAAAAAATGTTAAGTTTCAAACTAACTCCGTTTAAATATCATGTAATACTAAAATTACTCATTCTTCTCCATTTTGAGAGCATAAAAAAAAAGTATTCAAACTCAAATTTACCCAATCATGTTTATGTTCAGGATTAGGAAAAATAGTTAGATTTGGTGAGTTATAAGGATAATATTATCCTTTCACATCTAGACTTAAACATTTTTCCAACAAAATAGACTTATGTGTCATTTTTCAAATTAGAATAGTTGTCTATGTCATTCAAACGAACTACAGGTTGGGGTATGCATTGTTGATTCAGTATGGTTTTTAGCAAAAAAAAACTTGATCAAATCGGAATTCATGGTGTTGCCATAACGAAGACCGAACTTACCACTCATAGGCATATAAATAGAACTAAGACAACTTGTCAATTCAGTGGGGTTTTAGGGTTCATCAGGATTTTTTTCAAGAGAGCCATCAAGGAATTTAATCAGACATATTTCAAAAAAAATAAAGTTTTTATGCACTACAATAAAAACTCATAATTTGAACAATAACATGTAATCGAACATTAAAAAGAGATGAGAAAAATGAGAAAATAGCGAATTGTGAGAAACATGAAATGAGATAAATGAGAGAAAATATTTATGGTATATGTATAAGAGATGAACGGTTTGTTAGGTCGGTTCGGGCCAAAATGTAAGAAATTTTAGATCGAACTGAAAGTTTGATTTTTTTAAATCTCAGACTGAACCGATGGTATCAGATAGAGACAAAGTGTGTGTGTGTGTGTGAGTGAGTGGGTGAGAGTGAGAGATGGGAATGATGGTATGGGAAAAATGAAAGTTTAGGGCAATATATTATGATTTCAAAAAAGATATGTACTTATATATGTGGTTCGGTTTTGTTCGGTGTGTTTTTTAGAAGAAACCATAGATCAAACGAAATCGTAGTATTTTTAACTTGAAACTAAATTGAACTGTTAAAATCGTTCAAACTGATCAAACTGCTACAGTTTAGACCAGTTCAGGAGGTTTGGTTGGTTTAGATGATTTTGCTTACAACCCTATGTCTAAGCTAATTGGAACCATTAGTGAGAGAAGAGAAACACTAGGAAGAAAAATCCTTCTTCCTAGCCTAAATTTAGAGAGGGAAGAAAGTTTAGATTAGTTTCCCACACAGTAGTGATCAGTTGACGAATGGGGAATAGCGAGAATGATCTTGAGGTTTTCGATCACGATTCATGGTGGAACACGAAAATTTGCGGCAATTGGCTTATGTGGGCTTGACAGCGGCTAGCAGCAGTGGATGGAGGCTTGAAGGCTGTGGTTTTCTCATGATTTCACACTTTTTACATAGTTCGATGGTGCAGTTCTCACTTAGATCGATGTTTGAATGTTACAAAAAATTTCAGTTTGGGGTTCATGCATCAAATGTGTTCTAACATATATTAATTTACTTGATAAAAAGATGTTAAGATCAGTATATTTTTCTATTGTGCCAATCCCTTCACTCTCCTGCTCGCCAGGATTAGTCTGCTCCTTCGATGGGTAAGCTAGAGTTGAATATTGATTTCTCTCTCACTACGTCCTCTTTGGGTTTTGGTGTGGTACTTAGAGATGGTGAAAGTGCGATTTTGCTGGCTGCATCTTAAACTGGTCTTGTTCGTTATTAAGGAGTTGTCCTCAATTCCTAATTGTGTTTTATCTTTTGTGACTCGTTCATGTAATTAGGTCACACAATCTCTTGCTAAATTTTCGTCTATTCATTGTTGTGTTTGGTCTTAGATGATTTTTCCCCTAATCATTCCATATTTGCTTTTAAGCTATTGTTAAAATACACATTTTTGTTTAAAGAGAAAACTACATGAACAATTATAAATTAGGATAGTTCTCGACCGACTAGGATTTATGTCAAACTTTAATTAACTAATTTATGTATCAATAGATCATTACCGGGCATATAAGGATTTCCATCTTTATCGGGATTCCATCATTTTTATTCCTTTAATTGATGTGTCAATTAATTACAGACTGGTATTTTGAGAATGAGATTATCTATTACTCAATGTGAACTAGAATGTAATTATGTTACGTCGATCTAGATTATTTTGAAAAACCATCCAGATCGGATAACATGAAATAAATGATCACAAAATACAAAATAAAAAAGGATAAATAAATAAAAAATTATTACTGGAGCTAACCAGGCCGTTATCTTTCAATTGAAATCAAGATTTAATAGAACACTCTCTTACTTGCACAAATAATCAAATATTTTCATTTATTAAAAAGATTTACGATAAAATTTCGTTAAATATTAGTCCTAAATCCGACAGTCACAAGCAACTCAAATGAATGTGGGAAAAGCCCATGGAACAAAAAGCCCATTAGTAGCACGAGGATAAGTCCCAAGACAATGCAAGTGCAATTTCTCACTTTATTCCAAAAATCAGACCGTCGTCTTTAAGACCTATTGATTCCTGTAGCCCACAGACTTCCTCCTCTTTATTCTCCACTTCGGTTGTCATTTCTTACCCCAGATTCTTCTCCCTCTGACGCCTGCCTACCCCCCCCCCCNCCCCCCCCCCCCCCCCAATTATCTACCTGATCAGATCCTACCGAACTCATCGACGAAAAATCATCTTCTGTAACTAATCCATGACGCTTGGCTCTGGAGGATCGAGTGTTGTGGGTGAGTCTCTTGACAATCTTTCTCTTTTTCCTTAATCACTTGCTTCCGCTTGAAATTCTTTAGAGCTTCTGGTTCACTCAATTCTTGTTAGTTTTTGAATTTTCCGTTCTTTTATCATTCCTGGCTATGCCTGATTTGTTGCCCGGTTTTGAGGGTTAATTCATTTTTTTTTCAATTTCCTAAGGTCTATCGAAGCGGTGCATTCTCTAAATGGATTTAATCGGTGGTTTCTTTTCTATTTCTGGCTGGTATTGGTAGCTTAAAGTTAGCTCCCGTTCTGCTTCTATGTCGTTTTAGTTGCGGTCCGAGGATAAGTCATACTGTACGAATTTATTCTCCTTGTTAGAGTCGTCCTGATGGAATTGAGCTGGCTGTTTAATTTTCTGGAGAGATTTCGATCACTCTTTTTTTTTCTTCTGATGTATGCCTCTGTAAGCCGTTGTCCGATTGCTGCTATGACGTGTTTTGATATTAGAAGTTTGAAACTTAGCAGATGAGTTTTATTTACATGATAACAGACTTCGTTTACCTTATTTCAAATTATTTCAATTCAATCGTGTGCATCCTCTAACTTGGATAAAAGTATATGGTTCAAAGCCTCTAATGGTGTATTATGCTCTACTCTATTTATCTGATGTCACAGTAAGTATTAGTTGAGAGCAGTGCACAATAATGTTCAATGTCTTATTCGTATGCCATGGATGTACATATTATGTCATCTGTGACTTAAATAACTAACTAGACACTCACTCCTCAAGTCTAAAATGTGGTCTCTTCATGCAAGTTAATATTTGTTCTTCCTGATAAAAAGAAGTCTATTAGACGTGAGTGGTATTGATGTCGATTCTTAGCTAGTTTAAGTAGCAAATTTTAGCTAATTGATTGTTTGTTTTTCTATTCAGTTCCTCGGAACTTCAGATTGCTAGAAGAACTTGAACGTGGAGAGAAGGGTATTGGAGATGGGACTGTGAGCTATGGAATGGATGATGGAGATGACATTTACATGCGATCTTGGACTGGCACCATCATTGGTCCTCACAATGTAATTATCCCCACCCTCTTCCCACCAGGACTTTTTTTATTAGTTGATACATTGTAGAAATGATGAATACAACTGTTATAGACCCCAATCATGTACTTGGCCTTCTTCTAATATCTTGTGGTGATCAGGTAGGGGTTTTATTTGCCATAAGATGGTGCAAGTCTTAAGCATTTCAGATGCATTCTACTGCTACTCAGCTTCTTAATACGTCTTATAAAAAATGGTTCTTAATCTAATTTATTGGATGTGGGTAGTTCTGTAAGATATGATTGAAACAGTTAGTGTGTTGTGGAATTATGAGATTCGCTGAAAATTATGGTGATCATATTGTTTGTTTATCGTTTTTCTGCGTTAACTAAATTTTCCTTCCTTTTCCTTTTTCCTCCCAGACTGTACATGAAGGAAGAATTTATCAGTTGAAGCTTTTCTGTGATAAAGATTACCCAGAGAAACCGCCTAGTGTTCGATTTCATTCACGAATCAACATGGCATGCGTGAACCATGAAACTGGAGTGGTATAGCTGTTATTCTTTACACAGTTTGGTTTAACTTCATTGATTGCTTTGTACAGTGCACCGTCAACTTTTACTTTCTCTGAATTAGTATTTGCCTCTTCTTCGAGTGAATAATAGAAACTTTGTGAGTTTCTGATGTGGATTTGAAGGATGGCATATAAAGATATGAACCAAATGTTTTTCTAGATTTCACTTGCATTATTACCATTGAGATGGCTTTACCAATTTGGCTGCTTAAAATGATATCTATCATCTTGATGTTATTTTATTTATAGATTATTGAGTTTAGTAAAAGCTCTCCCATTATTTCCAACAGGTAGAACCAAAGAAATTTGGTCTTCTTTCAAATTGGCAGCGAGAGTACACTATGGAGGATATCCTCACGCAGCTGAAAAAGGAAATGGCAGCACCACAGAACCGGAAGCTGGTTCAGCCTCCAGAAGGGACTTATTTCTAGCTTTCAAGAACGTGTAGAAATCAAGGATCATATGCTCTGCAATATCCAGAATTATTAGTTTGTAGTGCTGTTGAATCCTCTGAAAGTTATGAACATACCGGGCATGCCTTTAAAAGCTTCTGCAGCAATTTGTCCATGGTTTTGTCTTTGATTTTCCATCTTCTATATTGCCAAACTGTTTTGCGGGGATGTTAAATTGGTGGAATATTCACTGTGTAATACTAAATTGTCCTATTCAACTAGTCTGTCAATTTGAGCTTGTGTGTTTCTTGACCTCTTCTTTGTCTTTGCTAGAGGATGGTGGAATACAATTAACGAGTGAACATTGAGGATGTATTGGTTAATGTTTATGGCCATAAATGTTTTTACTCGTTGAGATAAAGTTATCTTAGTTCATAATTATGTCATATATATATTTTTATGAAATATTTATTTTTATTTTAAATTATATTCATGTGCACGTATAAATATTTTAAAAAATAGTTAAGCATATGTGTTTCTTGTAGAAGTATTTTCACGTATTAAAAGGTGTTCCAAATAAGTTTTATTAAATACATATCTTTTGGAATAGCATCTTAATGTTTTTATATGTAATTCAAAACGTATTTTTATACTTATGGAAGTACTTTTATCAAACCTTAGCAGTATGATTTGTCTATCTTGTGAAAAGTTGCATCATTAAGTAATCACTTGTATAAACCTTTGTTAATGAGAACGCGTTTAATACACAGTCTTTTTGCCGTTTCCTTTTTTTGCCGTTTCCTTTTTTTGCCGTTTGCCGTTTTTACTGAAAGATATGAAATAATACGCATTTTTTTGGAGTCAGCCATATAATACACGTTTAATACGGAAAGCGTATTAAACGTGTATACTAAAATGGCCAAATAAGCATTTTCCCCCATTCTCCTGCTCGGTGCTGCACTGCTGCTCTGCTCCTTCGCAAAACGTCCTGCTGCTTGCTCAGCGCTGCTCTGCGTCCTGCTTCTTGCTCGGCGCTGCTCTACTCCTGCACTCCTGCATCCTGCTTCTTCCATTCCAGGGCTGGAGTCGCTGGACTTCGACGAAGCTTCTCCCTCTCAGACGACCTAGTGCTCGAAGATTCTCGTTGATTTACAAGTTTAATTCTCTGGTCTCCTTCACTTCAAATTTTTTGTTTTTGATTTTATGTTTGATTTGAGGTTTAATTCTTTGAGCCCTAGGTCGTCTGAATTTTGATTGTTTTCCCATTATGCTTGCTCGACGCTGTTTCTGAATTTTGAACCAAAGTCTGAATTTTGATTGTTTTCTTAGAATTTGGAAATGAAACCCCCTTCCCTGTCCCTCGGGTCTTCTTCTTCACTATGGCATCCAGCAAAATTTTGGAATTGAAACTGTAAAAGTCGAACTGTTTTAATTGAATTCCATTAGTTGATAAATGCATTTTCTTCTGGTTGAATCAGTTGATAGGTAAATTTTGTTCTGGTTGATCGTAGAAAATTTTGTGCTTCTCGTGACTTCTCTGAATTGAATTGGATTGTAGAAAATTAAACTGATTTGGACTGAATTGGACTTGATTAATTCTATTCTGGTTGGAGTTGGACTTCTCAGAGTTTCTGTCAATTCAAATTATGTCCTGTTTATAAGTTTTATTGATTCTATTTCAGATTTCTGAATTTTGATTATCATGGTGAGGAAAAAAGATAAGTTTTGTGATTACGCTGAGCAGACAAATAATCGTTTCAAGTGCAAATTTTGTGAGAGAGATTTTGCTGGAAGGTTTTCTAGAGTAAAGTCTCATTTATCTGGAATTAGTGGTCGTGATATTGATATATGTAGTAAAGTACCGGAGGAGATTCAAGCTGAAGCGTATTTTTTAATTAGAGATTCAAGTTCTAGTTCTAGTAAGAAAAGAAAAAATGATTCAGTTAATGAAAGTAATGAAGGATCGAACGCTTGCTCTTTGGGTCTATCTATTCAGACTCAAACCACAATCTCATAATTCTCTGCTAAGAAAGAGAGGAGCAATGTTGACAAAAAATTGCTCAGTTTTTCATCATGAACAACATAGCATTTAATGTTATTCAATCCAAATTATTTCTTGACATGAGTAAAGCTTTAGGTGATTTTGGTTGTGGTTATACTGTACCTAGTTATTCAATGCTTCGTACTAAGTTAGTACCTGAGGCAAGAACAGATGTTGAGACTTATGTTGCATGTGTAAAACAATCATGGACTAGTACAGGTTGTACTATTATGTCAGATTCTTGGACAGACATAAGAAGGCGATCGTGGGTTAATGTTATCGCTAGCTCACCGTTAGGTGCTATTTTTTTGAGACCGTTTGAATGTTCACATGAGAGATTGACTGGTGAGTATCTTTATAACATTCTTTCTTCCATCATCGATGAAATTGGCCCTGATCATGTTGTGTAAATAGTTACTGATAATGCCTTAAATTATGAGTCTGCTGGTTGCATGCTGATGGAAAAATATCCTCGATTATACAGGACTAAACGTGCAGCTCATGGTATTAATTTGTGATTGATGATGCGAAAAAAATAGTAGATTACATGTATAAGCATTATATGGTATTGAAATTGATGAGGAAATATACAGATGATAGGGAGTTAAAATTTTCGTGTAAGACTAGATTTGCTTCGAACTTTTTGATGCTTCAATCGATAATTGATCGTGAAAACAATTTGAGAATTTTGGTTGCATCTTCTGAATGGAGGGGTTTGAATTTTACTAAGACTCACAGGCTAAGTTAGTGACTTCAATAATTCAGAATGAGTCTTTCTAGGTAGATGCGAAAGATTATGTGAATGTTGTCGAGCCTCTGGTGAGAGTTCTTCGATTAGTAGATGGTGAGAGATCTACAGCGGGATTTTATATGATGCTATGGAGAGGGCACGAGAAGCGCTTGATCAATATTGTGTAAAATATCCTTCTCGTTATTCTCTTATGATGAAAATATTTGAGCAGAGAAGAGAGAAGAACATTCTCCATAAGGTACATGCTACTGCTGCACTTCTTAATCCAGCTTATATGGTTGGTGAGAAGTATAAAGAAGACAACATTGACATTAGAGAATGGGTTGAATATCTTGTTCAACAGTTGAGTTCTTTAGATGAAAGAGATAAGCTGATAACTGAATTAGTTAAATATCGTTCAAAGTTTCCGCCCTTATTCAATTGTACATCCACTGCTATGATAAACACTAGTCATCATCGTAAGTGTTTCTTCATTTTGAATTAGATTTTCATATGTTTTATGTTGATTTCATTCCTAATGTAAATAATTGTATTTATAGGTATTTGGTGGCAGCTTAATGGTTCAATATTCCATGTATTGCAAAAGATTGCAATTAAAATTTTGAGTCAATCGTGTAGCTCGTCAGCTTGTGAAAGAAATTGGAGTGTATGGGAAACAACCCAAACGAAAAAGAGAAATAGATTGGCACCGACAATGTTGGATGATTTGGTGTGCGTGAGAATGAACTCTTTGATGATGACAATGTATAAGGATCGTGAAGTGATGAATATGACGCTTATTGATCTTTCTAAGATCAATCCATTTGTTGAAGAAGGATTTGAAGAAAAACCAGAATATTTTTTTGAAGAAGAACTATTTGCTTTAAATGACATGAGCTTGTGCAACTGGTCTCAGCTGCTTCGTACTCCAAACAAATCTTGTTTTGATGAAACTTTACCACCCGACAATCCCATTATTTGATAGTTTCATTAATTCAATTAGTTTTTATGGATTGAATATTTTGGATTAATGACTATATTTTGTATGAATAAAATACTATTAATTGATCAATATATTTTGGTTTATGAAAATGTTTAAGTAATTTGTAGAATGATATTTTTTGTCATGTTCATAATATATTGCTATATTAATATTTATTTATAAATTTTAAAGCCGTATTTTTAGTACCGAATTTTTGAAAAAGAAAATGTATGATACTCGTTTAAAACTCCTATCTGAATTTTTACGTATCACATATTATTGACCGAGTTTTAGCCGAATGTTTGACCGTTAAATTCTCGAATTATACATGCCGAATAATACTCCGTATTTTTGCCGTCCCTAAATTAACTAACTATGGTAAAAACTAATATTCGGCTAGGGTATCCATACCGTTTTTTCATGCTTTAGTTACCATTATATTCAATTTATAATATCTTAACGCATCACATAATAGGGGTGTGCAGCAATTATAATTGTTATTTTTATGTTTTAGTTACAATTCTAAAAACATTTTAGACATTTTTTAAAATAGATAAGTTACTAACTAAATTAGTTTAACCATAATTTTATATTCTCATTACATCCTTCTCTAAGATAATTATATTAATATATTTATTATATATTAAATAAATAGTTAAAAACAGTCGCGTATAATCTATAAGTAATCTTTAGGTTTTAAAAAATCTAATCAAAATATTCTTTAAATTTTTTTTTAAAAATCTTTAGATTTTCTTATATAAACAAAGCAAAATTGTGAGACTAATTATACAAAAAATTGATAAGACAAAAAATATTTACATGACGTATAAAAAAAGACGGACCCACTAATAATAGAAAAAACTGATTTAACACTTGTATTTATGACACAAATTCATAAATTGATATTATATACATGAGATATATCATATGATAAAATAGGAAGAGTATGAATTATGTAATTATTTTTTTCATTATTTATATTTAATATATTTATTGTTGCATTTTATTTCTATAAGTGCTTATGTAATTAATGATAATAATTATTTCTATATATTTTATCCTATAATTATTTATATAATTTTTCATTAAATACAATTTTTTTAAGATGGAGCAATCCCTTATTTATAGGGGAATTAGTTGTGATTTTTAGACAAATATATATTCACTAATAAAATAAAGGGTTAATATCTTAAAACTACCTTACACTTTGAGCAAAAATCACTTTACCCCCTTAAATTTTAACTTTTTCCTTATTGGTCCCTAAAGTTTCTCCATCTATCATAAAACCCCCTCTAACTCGAAGTATCGGATCAAACGCCGTTTAATATGTCATGCGCCATGCATATGTTTAAAAAATCTCCATTATACCCCTCCCTTCATCAACGAAACAATTCCCTACACTTTGACCCAAAATGACTTTACCACCCTAAAATTTTACCTCTTACCACTGGTCCCTAAAGTCTCTTTATCCATCAAAAAACCCTTGACCTGAAATAGCAAATCAAATATCGTTTAAATGTCACATGTCATACACATGATATATGTCGCATGTCGTGTACATGATAAAAAAATCCATATTATACCCTTCCTTCATTGAACCTTTAGGCGAACATAGCTATGTAGGTATTTTGTTGAAGGATATTGCAACTATTTTGTAAACGATATGTTACGTAGGTATTTCCGTCGTCCCGTCCCAAACTTTATAACCCAACCGCCAGCCCAAATCATTTTTTTTAAAGTCTATAAAGGCCCAATTTTTTTTCCGTCGTCCCGTCTCAAACTGTGAACCGTCATGTCCCGTCTCCCTCAATTTTTCACCTCTCTACTGGATGGGACTGGATCAAAATAATTTTGTCACGTGCCGTTCCTTGCACACCCTTACGACATATACTATTATAATTTAGTATCCGATGATGAATAGTGAAATCAATATTATTGATGCCTACATCTAATTCCGACATGAAATGATGTGATCAGGTCACGTCAACAATAAAAATGAGCTTATCTCTATTAGTTAATTGTTAGCAGAATGAATTCATCATCCATAAACTGTTTAGACTGGAAGAATCACTTGAATGTAATATATATTAGGAAATAAACATCTTTGTTTTTAAGCAACAAAATAGGGATTTCAACCTTTCCCAATCAAAATCTATATTTCGTTATTTTCATTTCTCATTATTCACTGGGTTAATATTATATTATATTATACAAACGACACTATTTTGACAACTTTTTGATTTTAAAAAACATAAAAAAAATTAATGTAATAAATTTGATTAAATTTAATAATTTTCTCTATTTAGTTAATTACTAATTTTACCCTTTTATTATTTAATTTAATATATAATCATCCCTTTTTTTCTCTCTCTATTTATATCCATTAAATATGTATCTCTCTCTATACCTTTCTTTATCTAACCAAATTATCTCTCTCACTCTATACACACACATATACATATGGGTTATATACATGAATATATATAATATTACACCTGAATATGTTATAAACACCCATAAAAAATATGTGTGATATGTTGCGTAGAATATATATTTATATATTATACCAACATATGCATATGCTATGTATAACATAAATATCATATATAAATCTATATTATTTATTTATATTATTTATAAATATAACGTATATAACATATATATTCTTTAGAGAGAGAGATTGGTGGGTTTATAGGATTTTTAAATTTTTATAAAATAATCACTAAATGTTAGGTTGAAAAAAAGTGCTTCCAGTAAGTGAGCTCATAAAATGTGACTATATTTGATGTTTATGAAACTTGTTGTCAAATTTTGTATTAATTTTCTATAATGTAGCAATTTATGTATAATGTCCATCGTACTACCCCCTAAGCTTTGGCTTAAGATCAATTCACTCTTTAAACTTCAACAACTTCTTTATCAGCACCTAAATTTTTCTGTCAATAAGTGAATCCTCATATTAGGAATTGATTTTGGATCAAAGTTTAGGGGTATTAAGATATTAACCCAACTAATTTTAAAGAAAAATAAGACGAGGAAAGAAATTGTACAAATATCAATTTCCTGTATCATTGAAAATGTTTCAGAGAACTTAAACTATTTGAATTTTTTTCTTAATATAATATATCAATTTAAAGCATTTCATTTTCCTTGGATTAATAAATAGTTGCAAATTGGATTCGTGATTTTAAAATATTTATGTTAGTTTTATTGTCTAGTTATTATTAGAGATAAAATTATTAAAAATCATGAATTTGTCATAGGTCAGTAAAATGTGAATGTAAAATATAATCAATTAAATTTTATTAAATAATCAAATAAAATGAAAGGTTCATTTGTCTTATAGATTTCAAATTGAGGATTGTTAAATCAATAAAAAAATTCCCTTTAACCCCATTTTATATACTAGATCTGGAAAACATGTGTTGACATGGCTCTGGTTTGCGTTAGTCCTCCTGATGGGTTTTATGTGGACGGAGCGACTAGTATGAGTGTATGTGGGGTTGAGATGCCTTATTGGAGATCATTTCAGCAGTGTGATTAGTTCTTTCACAAAGCATTTTGAGAGTTCATTTTGAATTTTGATTACTGAGATTTTAGCTTTGTGTGAAGGACTCTGCTGGCATTAAACCTGGACCTTGCCGTCATTTTAGTCTTTGAGTCTATTGAACTTTTTGATAGTTTAGAAAAATATATGAGATTGTTTGATAGATCTGAAAATGTGCAGTGAATGTGAAATTGAAATAAACTCATTCTACATAACAAAATTTTGTAGTCTCAACTTTAGCATATATATAATTAATGACACATGACATTGTATATACATTATATTTTAAAAACAATTTCTTATAGTAAAATTGTATTTGGTTTATTAGGCATTGAAATGATGTCATGATGATACAAAACAAATGTATAGGATAATTGAGGTTATAGTTTTCATATATGTGAATACATACTGATGCCTCTTAAACTTTAGTCCAAAATCAATTTACCCTCTAAAAATAACATGAGTATTTTTGAGATAAAAGTACAATTTTAACATCATTATCACAGAATTTTGGATAGATGGGGGTTTTTCATTGATAGAGAGAGTTTAAATACCTAAGAAAGGGTTAATTTTTATAGGAAAGATTGATTTTGAGCCAAAGTTCAAGAAATATTAAAATATTATATTGTACGATTGTTCAGTTTTTTGTAAGGATTTTTTGTAAAAATCAACCCCTACTCTAACAATTTTATAAAAATAAACCCCTACACTAATTTTTGCTTACCCTGACCCCTGACTCATTTTTCCTTCACTTTTTCACATTTTTCTCATTACCTTTCTTACAAGCTGTGTAATCAAATATCATTTTTTCTACTTCTTCATTTTCTTCTTCGTTTTCCTCTTCATTTTCTTTTTCATCTTCTTCTTCGTCTTCTTCCTTCTTCTTGCAACAGCATAGGATTGTTAGTTCTTCTTTCTGGAACATGTATAAGTTTTGTTTTCTTCTTTCTAGAAAGCTTGAATTTTCATGGGTTTTTCATATTCATGAGTTTTCTGGTAATATTGATTTGTTTTCATCTTTCTGGAACGTTGTTTGAAGGTCATTTATTGTACATGATTACTACAAGATGATAGTGTAGTGTAAACGAGGTCTACACGAGTACTACACGAGCCTCGTGTAGACTACACACATGGCACATGATCGTTGTGTACACTACACGAGGACTACACAATCATCGTGTAGCGTACCAGATGACCACATGATGATCGTGTACTCCTCGTGTACATTACACGATTACACTACACGATCCTCGTGTACTTCTCATGTACACTACACGATGACACTACACGTTCATCGTGTAGTCTATACGATGGAGCCACACGATCATCGTGTAGTCCTTGTGTACATTACACGATTACGCTACATGATCATTGTGTAGTACACTCGTGTACACTGCACGATCATCGTATAGTCATCATGTAGGACCTATTATAGTACACGTGGTCTACACAATCATCGTGTAGTGTACAATTCATGATGACTACATGATGCTCGTGAAAGCATCATGTACACTACACGATACCCGTGAAAGTCTCGTGTACACTACACGATGACTACACGATCATTGTGTAATATTTCATTTCATTATGTATTCTTCTTGTACTGACTTCCCTCATTGATGTATATACAAATATGTCTGAATTTATAATCCATGATAGAGATTGGGTGAAAAATGGTACAACATTGTCCTTTAATATAGAGAAGACCAAATTATTGGAGATATCAACTAACTACAATTACCACGAGCTATTGGATATATTGCATGAAGAACTTCAAATAGACCCCTCAAAGTATGATATATCCGTCAAATTTATTTATAGAAGCCATGTCCCCTGCCCTCCTGCTGAAATTTTAAAAGATAGAGATTTACAGTTCTTTGTTAAGGAGAATGGATCAAAATCACTTCGAACCCCATTATTTGTAAGTACCAAGCCTAAATTTTTTTCCATCTGAAAGCATTCCTGACTTTAAGAGTGTTGATCATTTTGGAAGGTACTATCATTATGATGATGTTTTTGGTCATGACGAGAATGTTGTTTTCATGGATGAGGATGTTGATGTTGATGGTGTTGATGATGACAATTTTGATCGGGGGCATATGATGATGCAATCGGTGGAGATGACCATGATGAAGTCATCATTGGAGACGATCATACAACAATTTCAGACTTGAATATTGGTCGTGAACCAGAGACCACTTGTCCGTTGCCACCGCAACCTGATTTGAATGAACAACGTCCTGAGTCAGTGAGCAACGAGCTGATTTGAATCAGATTGTAAAAGACAATAAATATAGATGATTTGTACAGTGATAAAGTCGAGCTGCTTAAAGTTGCTCGTATGATGGCCATCTAAAGAAATTTTGAGTTTTGGATTTTCAAGTCAAACTAGCCAATAGTGAGACTTGTATGTGCTGAGAAAACATGCCAATGGAGGTTACGAGCCATGAAATTGAAAAATTGTCCATACTTCAAAGTTACAAAGTTCATCAATACACATACATGCACATTTGAAGTATTGAGACATGGACGTCATCAGGCTACATTTTCATTGATTGGTCATTCTATAAGGTCCAAACACACGGGTGTCGGACGTATATATAGGCTAAAAGACATAATTGAATATGTTCGGCTTGATTTCAGTGTCAATATAAGTTACCACAAGGCATGGGGGTAGGGAACATGCTTTGAATTTAGTTCGAGGATCACCTGAAGAGAATTATAGAATGCTCCTAGCATATTATCACATGTTAGAATAAAAAATTCAGGTACTTATTTTTTATTTTGCCATCATAATGTCTACACGAGTTACACGAGCCTCGTGTAGCCATTGCATATACTACACGATGAGTACACTGACCACTTGTAGTCTACACGATGCGTACACTGACTTCGTGTAGTCATTATGTAGTCTACACGGACCTCGTGTAGTCATCCTGACACTATTTTGCCATCATAATGTCTACATGAGTACTACACTGACCTCGCGTATCCATCGTGTATACTACACAATGGGTACACTGATCTCGGTAGTCTACACAATGATACACAGACCTCATGTACACTAGTTTGTCATCATAATGTCTACACGAGTACTACACGAGTCTCATGTAGCCATCGTGTATACTACATGATATGTACACCAATTTCGTGTAGTCATCATGTAGTCTACATGATGTCTACACTGACCTCGTGTAGTCATCATGTAGTCTACACGATGGTTATAAGGGCCTCGTGTAGGATCATGTACACTATGTTCTCTGCCAATTTTAATACATCAATATTAAATATTTTTCAGGGACAACAACACACATAGAGATCGATGAGTAGGATCATTTTAAATATTTTTTCATGGCTCTTGAACTCTATGTTCGTGGATTTTTCAACTGTATACAGCCTGTCATTGCTGTTGATGCTACCGCCTTAAAAGCCAAATACAAAGGGGTATTATTTGTTGCAAAAATAAATGATGGGAACAACCAAGTATATCCCATTGCATTTGGCATTCCAGATTCAGAAAATAATGATCCATTGGGATGGTTCTTCTGTAAACTTCACGATGTAATTAATGATCTGGAAGACTTGGTGTTTATATCCGACAGACATACAAGCATACTAAATATTGTATAGGTTGTCTTTCCCATTGCGTTTCATGGAGCTTGCCTCTTCCATATGAGCCAACATATCAAATCAATTTATAAAATGGAAGATGCGGTCACATTGTTTTTTAAAGAAACAAAGGAATACCGTCGATCAATATTTGATTGATTGATGACTCATTTTACATATGCATTTTCAGATATCTCAAATACGTTTCGGTGTGGGGAGTTGAGAGGTGGGCATGTTCCCATTTTGACGGAAGACGATACAATATAATGACTAGAAATGAAATGTTTGAATGGGATTTTGAAGGATGCTAGAAAACTTCTCATTACATGCCTTATAGAACATATCCGTGACATGTTACAATGGTGGTTCTATGAACGACGAATGGTTGCCTGTCATGTCACATCGCAGATGACAGATTGGGTTGAGACTGAGCTTAAAAGAAGCATCTTACATCATGATCATTATCATTGCTTCCCTTGGATATCCACGAGTTTGTGTCACATGTGGAGGTAGGGAAGCAGTGGTAAACTTACATGTTAAGATTTGTACGTGCCGAAAATTTGATCTTGATCAAATTCCATGCAAGCATGCTTTGGCTACATGCCGGCAGCGTAATATTTCCACATATAATATGTGTTCGAGGTTCTAAAAAAATGAGGCTCTAATTGTTGCATATACAGTAATAATGCATCCTCTAAGAGATCAAGCAGATTGGCTCATCAACCAGGAGGTTCATGAATAAGTGGTATTGCCCACCTATAACGAGGCGGTAAAGTGATAGACCTAGGACAGAGAGAATTCCATCTAGAGAAGAGGAAGTAGTTAGAAGGAAGTGCAAACGTTGTGGGAAAATTGACCACAACCGGTAAGTGCAGAATTCCAATTCATCTATCTCAATGGGATGACCGAGCCACTTAAATATAAATAATGACCTTTGTAGACTTAAATTAAATATTAATATAAGAATATACTTGTGTTTGTTATGTAATAATGTCATAAAGTTTAATTAGCCTACATGAAGCCTACACGATGCCCATGAAATCATTGTGTAGGATACATGAAGCCTACACTAAACATATAGTAACCAAAAAGCATTCAACAACATATAAGAAAATTGGGCATTAAAAATACAAGTTATAAAAAATCATAATTCACAATTTGAGGGTATATAAAAATAAAAAGTTTGTTAATAAAAATATGGTTTTAAATTCTTAAAATCATGAGTTAAGCGTAAAAAATCTATATAATATATTTAAATTATTTGGGTTTAACTATGCCACATGCAAATAACTCAATTGCAATTCGTCTTCAATATTATGACCTTTAGTTATTTATTGGAGGTTCTTCCCATATGCGAGGGCTTCGACAAACTTAAGAGTGAATAACCCACAATCGAACCTACAAAACACATGAAATGAAAAAACATAATTAAATAATATGTATACAATTTTAAGTGATCTTTCCAAAAAAAATGTATATTTCACTTACCCATTCTCTTGTTGTGGACACTTTATGATCTCATATTTACATTCATCTTTAGGTTTAACCACCTTTCTATTCTCATAAATGTTCATCATTTGAAGCAGCCGATGGACAATTTTCATAAAATGTTTCATTACTTCAATGTACAAGGAACGTTGATATAGCGTGTTCATGAAGTTATAAATACGAATACACTAGCCATTCAAACCAAGATCAACTGCAATCCAACGACTTTGGTTCATATTGATCGGAAAAGATAACCTTATCAGACTGTTCTCAGCTCCTTCCAAAATTCGTCTGCAAGATAAGGACCAGGTACCAGGTACCAGAGCAAATCATCAATGTCAATATCCCAGCACGTCAGATCTTGCTCAAACTCTTCTATTCGGGCAGACAAGTTCTGCTGTAATGTCACGGAAAAAAAAATTAAATCCTCGATGTCAATAAAAAATGACCATGAAGACTACATGAGGCCTTCCATGTTGCCTCATGTAGACTTCTTGTAGTCTCGGGCCTCATGTAGTCTACACGTGAAGGCCTTGTGTAGACTACGGTGTGCACTTTATTAAGTTCAAAAACAAATCTTACTTACTTGCAGAATCAAATCAACAACACTGATTTTGATATGAGGGTTGTAGTGTTACAAATCCCTCATGAGCTCCAGGTATACATCAATATGCTGCAATGTAATAAAGATTACTTAAGACATTAACATTTGTTTTAAATACCATATCAAAAAATATTATAAATAACTTCTTACATCTGACTCAAGCCATTCATAAGATAAATGGACAAGTTTTTTGATCCAGGTAACATCAATGGTGTAAAATCCAATGTCTACTTTCTCGTTCCTGTACAACGTAATTATAGATCAAAATTAGACATATGATTGGCTTGCTACACGATGGCTACATGATGTCAGTGTAACCATCGTGTATACTATACGATGGCTACACGAGGTTAGTGTAACCATCGTGTATACTACACGATGGCAACATGATGTTAGTGTAATCATCGTGTATACTACACGATGGCTACACGATGTCAGTGTTACCATCATGTAAACTACATGATGACTACGCGAGGTCAGTGTGACCATTGTGTATACTTAGAGGTGGCAACCGGACCGGCTTGAGCCCACTTGCCACTTCTATGTATACTACACGATGGTTACACGAGGTCAGTGTAACCATCATGTATGAGAATAAGAAGTAAAATTACAAAACTTACTTTGCCCTTGGGGAGGTGAACCAGGCTTTAAAACAGGTTTCATCTTGTAAAGATACATCACCATATGGTTGAAAATGTTTGAAGTCTGTTTTGGCAACGATATTCTCATCAGCTTTTTTCCTTCGTTGCTTCTCCTTTTCAACTTGTTTAGTTTCCCAAGTATGTGACTCTAGGACCCAAGATCTCTTTATCTTCCTCTTACCGAGTTCATCAAGGCAGACAAGCTCTTCTTCTTCTACATCGTTAGACTACTCCGTTGATCGAACTGAATCCATCAATGCAGATATTATTGATGCAACCGTTTCTTCTTCTTCTTCTTCTTCTTCTTCTTCTTCTTCTTCTTCTTCTTCTTCTTCTTCCAGCTTCTTCATTTTTTTTTCTTTTCTTCTTACTCTTTCTTTCTTCTATACGACATTTTCTTCTTCTTTTCTTTTGTTTGTTCTTCTTTTACTTTTTTCTCTTCTATTTCTTTTATCTCTTCTATTTCCTCTTTCTCTTCTTTCTCTCTTTTTCATCTTCCTTCTTTTCACATTCCTCCTCCTTATTACCTTCTTTCTCCTCTTCTTCTTCTATTCGTTCTTTTTATTGTTCTTCTTTCTCACCTTCTCTTTCTTTTTCTTCTTCTTTTTCATCTTTTCCTTCTACCTTCTCCTCTTTTTTTCTTCTACCTTTTCTCTGTCTCCTCCCCATTGCTAGCCATCATCATGGAAGATCAATGACAAAATAAGTAATCATCTGGCCTCGATGTTACCAAATGAACCATCAAAATTTTAATTTGGGAAGTTGCAAAGGAAATATCTGATTGCATGGAAAAAATCTTCTTATCCATTGAAGTGATCATTTGGTCCATTCCAGTCAAACATTTTCTCACCCAATATTCACGTCCATTGAACTTCTTGGACACAATCTTCTTCTCTTTTATTTTTCCAATGGCCTCCTCGGACCTCTTCCTCCTCTTCTTCTTCTCCTCTTCCTTTTCAATGGCCTCCTCCTCCTCATTAGCTTTCTCTTCTACTAGAAAGGGTCACTGATGAGGCGTCGTATAAAAAAATATGTAATATTAAGGAGACAAACCCTAAAAAAGATGACTACACGATGGGTACATGGACCTCGTGTACTCATCGTGTAGACTACATGATTGGTTACACAGACCTCGTGTAGATTACACGATCGGTTACACGGACCTCTGTAGTCATCGTGTAGACTACATGATCGGTTACATGGACCTCGAGTATCCCTCATGTAGACTGCACGATGGTTACACAGATCTCCTGTAATTTACACGATGATTACATTGATCTACACGAGATCAATGTAACCATCCTGTAAACTACACGATGACTACATGAGATCAATGTAACTATCTTTTAGTATACACGATGACTACACGAGGTCCCTGTTCAAGAAAAAGAAGGGTAGAAAATGATTTTAAACATACATTCTCTCCAACTATTGATCTCCAGTAGCTTTTTTCTTCCTCCTCCTTAGTAGGGATCAAGAAAAGAACTGTCAACTAAAAATGAAAGAAATATAAATTAGTATATGTCAAAGTAATATAAGTTAACTTGTCAACATAATTCACCAACATACATTCTCTTTCGAACGAAAAAATTTCTTTTTGAAAATTCTCAACCCGTACTATCGTGGTCGGACACCACTAGAGAATCCTTGACACCTTGGTCGAAACCTAGTTACGATACAAACTAACACCAAGAGGATAATTTCAAATACCCATGCCTATTTAAATAAAAGAGAATAATTCAGTATTCAACACATAGATAATTCAATACATCACTACATAGAATTAAATAAATTATACCTGGAAAGTAACTGGACATTCATTGAGTGAGTATCCGTGAACAACAGCCGGGGATTTTTTTTCTTGATCTTTAAGATCACCAAAAACAGCCTTTTGTTTTATTGATATCTAATAGCGATTTCATTATTTTGATGAAAGAGAGCTCTCCCAATTGATATTGGTTGAACGCGTCAAGGTCATCAACCAAAACTATCCATCTCTTCACAATTAGGGTACGGTTCTATTTCTCCAATAGAATATGCTCTAGCAAATAAATCAGAGTCACCTTGACAGCATCCGAATCTGCCTTATATTCACTATTTTAAACATCTCCTCCAAATTAGCCATGGTTATTCCTTGTGATTTGGGAAAGTATATATCAAAGAGTCTATTGGGGTTAAAATCCTTCTTCTCATTCCAGGCTTCATCGAACTTCAGTCCAATCATCAACGAGAACTCCTTCTTGGACAAGCATAATGGTTCCTCATTGACAAGAAACCAGATTTCCTCTTCAGATGGAGTGCTGTTGACATATTTAGCCTCCCTGGCCAACATCTGGTGGCAGACATGTACTAAAAACTTCATGGCTGAGAGAACAAGGAGATGACAAAAGCATGTCTCCCTAAAGAGGGAGAGTTTATGAGCTGTCAGCTTGATCTTGCTAACCTCTATGCAGTATGTATTACACTTTATATTGACCCTTGCTTTTGAAATTCTATTAATGTCATGGACGTAACTTAGTTGTATCTTTGATGGAGCCATAATTTGTAGAAAATTCAAGAAAAAATAGATAAGAAATTGTACACGATGCTCGTGTAGTCATCATGTAGACTAGACGAGGGGTACATGACCCTGGTGTAGTCATCGTGTAGTCCTCGTATCTACACGAGGGTAGTGTAAGCTAAGTGTAGACTATACGAGGGTCGTGTAAGTCTCGTGTATAATACACAGGGGGGTACACGATCCTCGTGTAGACTACACGAGTTTTACACAACTCTCGTGTACTACACGAGGGGTACACGATCCTGGTGTAGTTCTCACGTAGTCTACACGAGGCTAACATGACCCTCCACTACAAGAAAAACTGTTATTAGCGACGGTTTCATGATTGGTTTATATTTTTTTTATTCATTTGAAAGTCCCATTGTAAATTTCTTAAAAATAAAAAAAAATAAAAAAAATAACGGTAACTTCTCAAATCTCCTTTAAATTTCCTAGATGACATGATAATTAGGTCTAATCTATTAGAAAATTTTTATTTACTCTATGAAAGTATATAATATTAAGATGTTCAAGGTTCGGTTCGGTCAGTTTTTGGAAGAAAAATTGAATCGAACCGAAAGTTTCAGTTAGGCTGTATACCAAACCTAACTGAATCGTGAATCTTATATGAATCGAATTGTGAGTTATGGTTCAGTTCAACAGTTCTGCTTCAGACTCAGATTCATAAATTTCACACCTTTAGATTCACGAATTCATAAATCAGATTTACATATTCAAATGTACAAATTTATAAATTCATGTATTAGATTCATAAATTTAACAAATTCCATAGATTCAGATTCATAAATTCACATCTTCCGTTTCAGATACCGAAATTTCAGATAAATTCTAGATAAATTCAACCCTACATAGATTCACAAAATAGAATCAACCCTAACCCTAAATTTCAGACAATACAGAATGCACTAAAGTGACAGAGGAAGAAGAAGAACACGCTGAACAGAACACACTAAACTGAAAGAAGAAGAAGAAGAACACACTGAACTCAAACCCATAAGATATTCGGGAAGAACGATAAAGAAAAAGGAAAAAAGGAAGAAATAAGAAAAGAAGAAGAAAGAAAAATGAACCTGAAGCAAGGGAGAACGCAGAAGAGTCACACCATTTTGGTCCTTTAAAGTTTTTAGGAGGCGTCACAATTTTGGAGGAGATAACAAAGCCTCTGGCCTCTTTGACACTTCAAGAAGTTAAAAAAATCCTTTGCCTCTTCGAGACAAAGAACCCGAAGCCTTTGGCCTATTTCTTCCATTTCAAACTCATGGAGAGTTGAATAGAATTTTTAGAATGAGGGAGAAGGAGAAACCCAAGAGAGAGAGAGAGAAGGGAGTGAGGGGAATCGAATGGCTTTGAAATGTTCTGCGGCTAATAGGTTTAGGGATTTGAAGTTTTAGGTGTATATATATAGTCGGTTTGGTTTGGTTCAAATTGGAAAAAATTTTGAACCAAACCGAAACTTTAGTTCTTTACTAAATTCAAACCGAACCGAACCATAAATACTTGTAGAATCGACTGAACTGATCATTTTTAGTTTAATTTGATCGGTTCGGTACAACTTTGAACACCCCTACATAATATCTTTAACTTAGGATCTAAAAATGGTTTTAAAAAAAGAGAAGAGGAAAATTTGGAATCTAAAAAATTTGGAATCTAAAAATGATTATATTAGATTACTCATAAGCACAAAAGTATCATTAAATAATCCTGAGATGTTTAGGGTTATAAATGACGGTAACTGTAAAATTTGAGTATGTAATTTTAAATTTTTCCAATAAAAATGAAACCTAAAGTTGTAAATGACTAAATTAGAAATTCAGGGTTATAATGATATCATCTACAAAGTTTAAGACTATAATTCATAGTTTTTATGATAACAAATCTCAGCTTAATATAAATCAAAATATTTATTGAGATGAGGGATGCTAATGAAGTAATCCTTCCAATTAGGATGACAATGGACGATGTCTGATTGCCAATTCTTTACCATTCATGCTTTAAAATCTTTTTGACAAAAAAAGCTTAGAAAGCTATTTCAAAAATTGAGGAAATCAAGAGTTGTACTTTAGGAGAAATTCATTAAAATCAGGAAAAATGCGTGTGATCCTTTTTCCCCTCAAAGCATGTCGGTAAAGTTGATGAAAGAGGAAGAATATCTCACTCTTGCTTCCTTAAAAAACTATAAACTCTTGAAGAAAAAAGATTATGAAAGTTTCCTATATTTACAAGAAAAAATATGCATATTTTCTGTAACATTTTTATATAAAGATTGTTTGTGATAAGAATCAGTAGGTGAATTAGGTAGCACCCTCATCATTTAACATAACCCAACCTATTATTAAATTAAAATAAAAAAAGTCAACAAAAAAAACATAAAAAAGTTAGCAGAACCTAAAAGAACGCATGTTACAAACATCATCAGAAATAAATGAATAACAAAAATTCAGAGCATTCCACCAAATATAATATATTTTATGTATCTTCGACAATATAAAAATGGACAGTTTTATACATATTTGTAATATTCATTGTATAATGTGCATATTGTGCGTGTGCTTACTAATAGAGGTTTAGAAAACCAATTTGATGCACTACAAGAAAAACTGTTATTAGCGGCGGATTTGGTCTCTTTTATGGCAGTTTTATCCACCACCGCAAAGTTTTTTGGCGGCGGTTTTTACAATAGCTGGAGGACCGCTGACAAAGAGGGTGTTTGCCGGTGGTTTGGTTTCTCTTTAGCGGCGGTTTTAAAATGACGGTAAAGTTAATTTACCGGCGGTTAAAACCGCCGCCAAATTCCCAGAAATTGGAGAAAAATTCTGGGTCTTTCCGGTAGTTTTTTTCTAATTACTGGTGGTTTTAAACCGCCGGTAAATATTTTTGAGCGGCGGTTCAAACTGGCATAAAATCTCAGGAAACAGAATAAAATGTACTTTCTGGCGGCTTTGAACCGCCTCTATAGCCTCTAAAACCACCGCTATAAATTGAAATTTTGGCCAGAATTTTTCATCTTTTTAAACATCCCATAATTTTAAAAAATACATATTTCAGAAAATATTCTATATCACATATTTCAGAATCTATCAATACAAAAATTCTAACAGTTCAGAGTCCATCAATTCAAATATTTACAAATTCTTGCTTTTTAAACGTTCACAAATTCAAACATTTATAAATATTTGAAAATTTAGAATCAATCAATTGAAACATTCACAAATCCTAAAAACAAAGATATATAAGTTCAAACTTAAGAAAATATAGTATTTTTCATCCTCACTGAACTTTATGCGATCATGAAGTTGATAGAGGATCTCCAGAATCCTATAAACACCTTAAATGGACAAAATTAGTATTACTGTTGGAATAAACATAATTTATAATTACATGAAGTATATATTTCTTAGAAATCTTACATGATCACCGCCGGGGAATGAGAAGGAAGGATTTTATGCTTGCATCATTTTCATATGGTACGCTACTTGGGATTAAAGTTGAACTTGACCATCTTGAAGTTCATGGAGCTGTGACATAACTCTCTCATGTTCTGCACGTGGAACGAACGCCTCTTCAAAAAACTGGCGACTGCTCTACAATCCAAATACCCTAGTGGGAGTTGGACCTAGTCCCATTCCACGGACTCGTCCAGGATGCTGTGGACCCATAACTTCAGAAAATGCATCTCTAGGGGTGATATTATTCCCATCCTGCGTTTGAGTTGCCAGAAATTCTTGTATTTTCTCCTACAATACAAATAAACAATTCAATCGCATATGTGACAAATATAGTTAAAAAAATAAAAAATATTGAGAAATATAAACTTAAAAATAATTCTTATAGCTCTAGAAGTAGATTCTTGATCTACCCAATTCCCATCTTTGCGTTTATGTGTTTCTATAAACAGTTCGACCGCATTGGGCTCTCTCCCCAACACCTTCGTCTATCATTATGTTTTAAACAATTATATTTTGATCCGATAATAAAAACAAAAATATTACTTATAATAAAAATGATTTATGTACTATTTTATCTTATTTTTTAGCATAACTTTTCATTCCTAAAGAATGATGTATACTTTATTTTGCTCGTATCACAATGTTTGTTTCACTACAAGCTTATTATTTGAGAAACAAAATTAGTGTTTTTTCTACTTAATAAATAAAATTCAATGTCAAAATAAAATATTGTAATACCATTCCTTCAGAAGAGAACAAAAAATGGACAATAGCATTTCACTGATCTCGTGGAATTTCCTCAGGTTTATGTCTTAGGAATTCTTCTTAGCTAATATATTTTGTCGTATTCATTGTTCTCAATTTGCTTTTACCGTTCTTCTAACTCTTATTAATTGAAGACAATGCAAACTTTCGATTGGCGTCGGTAACTTCCTATTTACTCTGAAAAATTATAAAGTTATAGTTAATAAATACATAATGAAAGTGACAATTACAAATAAGTATTTATACCTTCACAATATCTCATATTGTGTTCTTGTACATTTCAGGCACTTTCTTCCAATTTTCATAGGTGATCGGCAATAAATCGTAGGTGCGTCCTAGTGAAGCCAAAAATCTCGTATACATAGATGCTTGATCATTGATCGGTTGTCCTTCTGCGCTGAATTCAACTTTCACTTTCTTCCCTTCAGGTAGATTTCATATATGAGCTAATTGTGTCCGACCACGAACCTTTTGCCTAGAGGAGGAGGATTCACCTACGTATAAAATATTATTTTGTGTGTCAGACATTATATGAATAAGAAATTAGGAAAATCAAATAAATAATTAACTAAATAAATTAGGAAAATTATAATAAACAATTACAAGAATTAAATAAACTAAAAAATTAAGAAAATTACAATAAACAGTTAACTAAATAAATTAGTTACCCATATTCTAACTATTCTATTAAATTAGCTATCCATATTCTAACTATTGATTGTTAAATTAAATAAACTAAAAAATAGGAAACTTACAATAAACAATTAACTATATTCATTAGATTACAATAAATAAACTAACCATATTCTAACTTTGGCATTAAATTTACAAATGGGGGAATCAAGCATTGTTTTTGGCATTTAGAATAGAAATATATAAATGAGAATCACCTAATTAAATTTATAATAAAATTTACTTTCTCTCTCCCTATCTATATATTCCAATCAACATTTTGAGAACTTTATATAAATTAGTAACCAATAATGTGCCAAAATTTTGTTGTAAAAAGTTCAGAGGGGAGATGGAAAGAGTGAAAAATTTGTTGCAGAGAGAGATAGATTGAGATTGCAGAGAAAGGGAAGAGGGGAAGAGAGAAAATCTTGTTGCAGAGAGAGGAAAAGGGAGATTACAGAGAGAGAGATGCGAGAATCGAGATGGTACCTGTAGATCGTGGAGGAGCTAGCGGTGGGGGAGCTTGCAGTGGAGGAGGTGGCGGCAGAAAATCACGATGGAGGTTCGTGTCGCCTGTTGCAGAGAGAGAAAAATCGAGCGAGTCTGGGCGAAAGGAAAAATGAGGGATTTAAAGGTTTTTAGCGACGGTTTTAAAACCGTCGTAACATGTCTTAAAACCACCGCTGCATGCAAACCATTTTTCACGCGTTTTGGCAAAAAAGGAAAAATAAGGGATTTAAATATTTTAGTGGTGGTTTTAAAACCGCCGCCAAAGGTTTTGCTAGTTGTTTCTTGACGGTGGTTGGCATAACCATCACCGTAAAACTGCCGGGGAAAACTATTTTTCTTGTAGTGCTCGTGTAGTCCTCATATAGACTACACGAGGGGTACATATTCATCGTGTAACCATCCTGTAGTGTACATGAGATTTATACCATCCTCGTGCACACTACATGATGGTTACACGACGAGCGTGTACCTAGAAAACAGACACCCACCAAGACCTCAACCTCAGAAACTCAGGAAAAAAACACTTAGAAACCCATAAAAAATACTCAGAAACCTAGAAAAAATTATTAGAAACAAAAAAAATAACCGTGTTATGATTCAGACATCTACAAAAAATAGAAATTCAGAAATTCAGAAAAATAAAACCCTCAGAAACCAAAAAAAATACCTTAAAAACCAAAAAACAAAAACTCAGAAACCTAAAAACTTACCTTGTTGTTATTCCTTTTTGTGGGAGACGAAGACTCAAGGATTTGCAGAGAGAGAGATGTTGCGACTTCGTGAGAGAGAGATAGTAACAATAAGAGAGAAATGAAGGAAATGCAAGTGAGGTACATGAAATGGTGAAGTTTCATGTAGTGAAAATGTGTAATCATCACCTTTTGAAAATATCGTTTGGAATTCGTGAATGAGCTTTTTGATAACTTCACAAGTTGCTTTTGAATTGAAGATGAGCCAAGGGTCAGAGTAAGTAAAAATCAGTGTATATGTCGAATTCTATAAAATGATTAGTATATGGGTTTATTTTAGAATAAAACCTTTTTTATAACTTTTTCAATGACTCCGGATACAATCTAATATTGGTTCATAGTTAATAATATCTTCACCATGTGAAGTGACAATGAATCGAAGAACATGTACATCGATGAGTGTAGGGGGCCATATATTGACTATAATGAGATCTTTTTATCAGTCTGCTATTGAGCATTAACTACATTTGAGCTTGTAAAATGAGCAAATGAGGAGGACCAGGCTTGTCACTGTCAATTGGTGGCCTGAATTTTTGCAATCGTATAAAAAAATTAAGGACCTATGTCCACTGATAGTGGGAATGTTTCCCACATCATCCAACTGGAGGTGGGTCTGACTCTGGTCTTACTTTTATATTCCCCCTATAGTGTGACTATGTTTTACACAAGACAAGCTTATACCATCAAAATTTGCAACCTTTACCTATTAGATTTACATAATATATATATATCATTTTCCGTTACAAAGCTCTAATAACTATTCACTTTGCGATTGCCTTTTTTTAGTCCCTGTAAATGGGTTATGTTATCACTATATTAAAAAGTAGACAACAGCGTTTCGCTAAAATCAATGTAAATAACCAGTTTAAGTTCGAAATCAACATCTCACTACAACTTCTAATTAAAACTATAATTTTAAGCTAACGAACTTATCTTCATAATTGTGTGATGCCATGAGAGTTTAGGTAATTAGGCGGGTTATGTGCTTAGGACATGAATTTGTGATATAAATTTATAGTATGTTTATTTGGTGGATTTGGATTATAAATCCTAAAGATTTAGATTTATAATCTAAATTCATATTTACTAAAATAAGATTAAAAATTTATATGAGACTCGCCACATTATTAAATTTAAAATCTTTATTTTTATAAATTTCTAATCCAACTCAAAATGGGAGATTACAAATCATAATCCAAATGTTTGTTGATTTTAATGTTAAAAGTTAAAAACATCCATTTTAAAGTTATCAAATTATAGTGTCATTTTATCATAACCCTAACATTTTTAATTGAAGGGTATTATAGTAAACTTATATAATCTAATATAATTCAAATGATCAAATTCAACATATTCAAATTCATAATAAACACAATATTACAAATCTTAAATTCAAATCCTTAATTCAAATTCTCAATCAAGATCTTTAATCTAAAATTTAATAAACATGTCATTAGTGTTTACTTTATTTGGATTTAAGTTTGTCGTGGGCGGTACATGTTTGACTG
This sequence comes from Datisca glomerata, assembly GCA_003255025.1. Classification (NCBI taxonomy): domain Eukaryota; kingdom Viridiplantae; phylum Streptophyta; class Magnoliopsida; order Cucurbitales; family Datiscaceae; genus Datisca; species Datisca glomerata. The sequence goes on along the minus strand of QANY01007073.1, from coordinate 205,948 downwards.
AATTATAAATTCCTTAACTCTAAGAATTTAAATCCGGCTAAAAAGTTCAAACTTATAATCTTGAATTAGAACAATTTTGAATTTGAAATGAAAAGATAAATTTACCCACGCTAAAAATAAAAAGATACACAATATTATTAATTGACAGACATTATAGCAAACTTATCTAATTTAACATAGTCCAATTCAATATAATTGAAATTCATAGTATATACAATATTCTAAATCTTGAATTCAAATCTTAAATCTAAATCCTTAATTCAAATCTTAAATTTAAAAATTTGGGAAACATGCCTTTAATGTATTGCACATCCTGTTATATCACTGTATAGATTAAGATCACCTGAAGTGAGATAAAAAAAAAAAAGATAACGCATGGTCCCCCATAGAATAAGGAAGGAGGGATGAGGTGGTCCTTTTTCCATTTATCCTTTACCCTCCAACATTGACTTCCAAAGAAAACCATTATTCAAAATAACCTATTTTTGGTCATATATACTTGAATATGAAAATATTCCCAAATATAATAAAATTATATACATATATGTCACTTGCAGAATATCTAAATGGGGCAGTACCAGCTCGATATATAATTTGTTTTGTTGCATCGTGGTCGCAATTGCTATTGAATCTTATGCCAAAAATCCTCAAGCTCAAAGGATAATCACGCTGGCTTTCTAGTAAAACAGAATATATATTTAAAATCCGAGTAGTGGGTATTTTGCAATCACATCTATTCTATATAATTTCTTTAGCCATTTTACTACATTTACTTTGTATTTTTTAAGCTTCAATGTGTTACATTATTTAGGGAGTATTATAAATAATTTCCTTTTAGGATTGACCGGATGCTAAACTCTTTAAAAAGAATTTGATTTGAGTGATTTTAAACCGGTTAACATATATAAGGAAGGCTCACAAATATTAATATAATTGCATGTAACGTCATTTTTAATTTATCAAGAACTGACGAGAAATACTCAAATAAAGATGCATGCAAATGGCGTGAAAAAAAGATGTCGAATCTAAAATATTATGTTACTCTGTGGTACATAAAGATTGAAATATGATTGCGAGTTTTGGTTTGAAAACTACTTATTTACTTGTGGTAACCTTGCAAGTAAATAAGCATGGCTTTTAAAAATATCATTTATATATATTGAATACTAGAATGAACAATGGACCACCAACAAAATCAATAGTTAACAATATGGTCCAAAAGAAAAATTTAAGGACTTTGTTACAAAAAAATAGAGATGTCATGAGCAAACCACCTCAATTCTAGTGAACTCTTGTTGAAATACAAATCTGATGTTAAAAAAGACTCTAGTGAACTTTTATTTGCTTAATGAGTACGCACATTGATACAAGGGATCAAATTTTATGTTTTCTTCTCGGACATAAATTTAACAATTCGTATATTTATATTTCTTATCAAATTTGGGTGTGAATAAAATCATATAAATTTTTTACATTAATAATATCATTTATTGTTTTCAGTTATTGGGTTGATGTTTACGTAAAATCATATATAAATTCTAACCAAGAAAGTAGGAAGTTGATAGTGATGATTTAATACAATCTAAGCCATGGGGGAACAGGGGTGTGATATTCAGATTAGATAGACAACAAAGTTAGTCAAGATCAACAATATGTTTGAATTTATTGACGTGACCTAATGTTGTTTGGTTTGGAACAAACCAAACATAGGCATTAAATGCATAACCGAGGCCATGGCAAAGCTATTAACTCATTCAGTATTAGATATCAGAATCCCTCACCCACCAATCCAATGAATTATAAATCTCTCTCTCTCTCTCTCTCTCTCTCTCTCTCTCTCTCTCTCTCTCTCTCTCTCTCTCTCTCTCTCAAGGGGTCTCAATCTATTGGCCAGGAAATCAGTGGGGGTGCACGTGAAAGAGAGTTACTTCTAAGGATACTTCCATTTGATTTTCATCCCCACATTTCCCTAGTTTTATTTAGTGATTGAATGCAATTTAAATTCCTTCTTTTCCCTCCAAAATTTATTATCTTCCTATCTACTCTCTCTGTCTCTCACGGCTGAAATTCATTGAAGTTTAAGGATCCAAAGATCATATTCTGGCTCAATGATCATATTTGAGTATTTCATCAACCTCAATTGAGGTTCAATCTCCAAGTAATGTAATCTCTCTTCCTTAAACGGAATAAAAAAAATGAACTACGGTTGATAAACAAAAACAAAATTTCTGTAACCAACTACTAATTAACCAACCAAACTAAGTATCTTAACCTTAAACTTATGATTTATATGTGCTCAAGCTACCATTCAACGCTAGTAAGAGCTAGGGGAATGACATGAGTTACAACGAAGCGAACCTATTCTTTGAAAAATAGGACGAGATACTTAAATTACTAGACCAACATCACTAGCATGTCAGCCCATGCTAGGTTTTAATCTTATACATTATTGAGACACGTCCATGATATATATGCATGTATGGTGTGTTTTCTTATGAATTTTTTGATAAAGTTGTTTTATTAATTAGTTATCTTAATGACAACACATTGTAATATTTGGTCGTAATTAAAATCTTTTAGCCAAAAGAAATGATATTTAACTAATAATAATAATAATATTAAATAATGATCTTAAATATAGTATTTTAGGAGTACTAATCGAGTTCATTAATATTCTTCCATGTAATTAATTAATTTTTACATTTATTTAAACGGGACACCATATACACATACTTTAAGGAAATGGTAAGCGATACTTCTAATTTATAAAAAAAATTATAACTCAAATACTAGTGACTGAGCTCACATGTCATGCATACTTAAATATTTCTTTTTATGTGTTTATATAATTATTAAATTAGTATGGAGAGTACTTACACATTATTATTTTTTTAAAATAAAAGAAAATATATTGAGGCAGTACATAAATCTCTCATCCGGCAGTGGCAGATTTATAATTAAAATCTTCGAACTCTCACCCAGCCCTTCTGACTGTCAGCCAATTTAATGCCAATAAATAACTCACATTTTTACAGCTCCAATCCTCATTTTTGAAACCCAAACACTCCTCCTGACAAAAATCAACACATGGGTATGAAGAAAATGAAGCTCCCCTTTCTCTTCAAAACCAAACAATGGCCCTGGCCGGCCTCTTGTACTACTCAACCAAGAACCCTCTCTTTCCGAGTCACCACCATCGGTTTTAGTATACCCCTCGAGCCATTATCCAAACCCGAGTTGTCATGTCCGACGAGCTTCTCCGCAGCCTCAGAAGACCATCAAATAGAAACAATGATTCAAGGGTTAAGAGCAGAGAGGCTGTTTTTCAATCCCAAAGAGACAAGGTCAATATTGGAAGAAGCAAAAGACATGGGGTTTCCATTTAAGGAAAGTTTGATACTGTCTTTAGATTCAATAGATCCTTGTTTGGATTTCCTGAGGTCCATGGAAGAAATGGTGGAGGCGCATGGTTTGAAGGAGTGGAAAGGACTAGAAGAGCTCTTGTGTAGTTATTTGAAGGTAAATAGAGAGAGTAATCATGGGTATATATTAGGTGCATTTTTGGATTTGATAATTGGTCTTTCTAAATTTGCTTCTTGTTCTTGTTGTTATGGATTTTCTAACTCTAGTCTGTGTTTTTGTAATTCTTGTTGTTCGTCTTCTTCTTTAAGTATTAGTACTAGTAATCAGTGTTTGTCGTCTGTTGAAATAGAGGAGATGGGTAGTTCTCATTTTTTATCTTCTTCATTCGAAGATGTAGATGAAGATGAGATTAGGTTAGAAAATTATATTTTCTCTTAAGTGTTTACTTAAATTTATAAGATAAATATGTGTAAGCATTAAGTTTTATTGATTTGTAATTTCTCTGTACTTCCCTCTCACACCTTAAGTGTGTAGGAAAATGACATAAAAAAGAGATGCTGGTGTGCACGTAATAAGTCAAGAATAATACTTGACTCTTAATCAAGTAAGAAACAGTTAAGTAATATGTATGATAAATAAATGATGATAGTAAAAAGTTTAATATTTTAAGAATAATATTTTATATTACTAATGAGACCTACTGTTTATTAACATAAATATAAATTAAATTAGTTTATAGTATATGATACCTATTGATAAACAACTACGTTAAAGGTGAAAGAAAAGCCTTCCTCACATGGTCAAGAGTAAATTATTGTCCATATAACTGAGTAAGTGTAATAACTATTCTCGACACCATGTAAACTTTTTTTTCTTTTTGTAAAAATTATAAATTTTCTAGGGATCATAGATAGTATGTAATGAAATTCACGATCTACATAATATGAATATGAAAATTTAACTAAGGTAATAGCTCGATTAGCTTTTTATATAAAAAAATAAGATGTCCAATGTGGAATCCTCCATCTTATTTTTACATCATAAATTCTAAAGAGATCTTAAAAAAATATGACTCCAATCAATAATTTTAAAATATAAAAATTTAATTAATTACGTTAACTTATCAGATGAAACATTTATTTAAATTAAAATTACAAAAAGAGGTCCTTCAAAACTAAACTACCCACCTTTTGTGGATTAGAAAAAGGTCGAAAAGGACAGGGTAATAATAGTGCTAGCTGATTTCTAGGAAAACTTTTGTGGCTGATTTACTGCACTTATTAAAAAAACACAAATTAACTTTTAAAAACATATCCTAGAAAATTGTAAAGTTGTTAAGTTAAATTATAGATAGCCTTTTCTCTTTTTAATTTTAATTTCTACGTAAAAATGGAAAACTACACTTAACCATGGGGATGCTAATTTTTTCATTTTAGGATCCTATTGGCTATATGATATATAATATATTTATGTGTTAAAAACTAAATGTTGCGGTGATAAATTACCTTCTCGTTCTTAATTATTTATCTTATTCACTACGAAACGAGACAATAGCCTTTAGGTTGGCCACTGCATGACCCTCAGGCAAACTAATTAATTAGGTTGGAGAGAAGGTTGAGAGAAAAGACCATAATAAGTGGGACCAAAATGCTCTGTTTTGGCTTTAAAACGGAAATAAACAGTATTAAATGAAATATTTAAAATGAAACTTTTAAATAATTTTGTAAAACAATTTTTAATTTTAAAAGTTTAGGATTTAAATGTAAATCGGTGATAGTAAGAGCTTAAAATGTAGTTAAGCTAATTTTTTTATTAATAAATTGGTAATTATCAATTTTTTAATCAAGTAATTATCAATTTAATTATTAAGCTCAATATGAAAATTAACATAATATATCGCTTAAGAACAAACTTATTTGTCAACGTTATTTTAATCAAGACCTTTTTTTGTCTCAGAAAAAAAGTGCAAATAGTTCTTAAAACTCTGTGCAAAGATTCTTGTTTGAGCGGCGAAGCTTCTGAACCCAACTTCTTCACCATGATCAATGCCGATAGATAATGCTATTTTAAAGCTTACTAAGATTAAATTAATTAACCACTAAACACAATTTTGAGCCCTTCCGAATTTCTTAAACTGATCTAGATTGATGAGAAATATTGGATAGATTTAGATGAAGATCTTTTATTTTCAAATTATATGGTTGTGAAAGGAAAAAATTCACCGTCATTGATAATCGGTTGTGAATTTCTTACATCATAATATGAAAATATAAAGAATAATTTAGAGAGAGAATGAGAGAAAATATACGCCATGATTTACGTGGAAGACCTTTAAAGGGAAGAAAAATCACGGGAAGATTTTTGATAGTATTTCATTATAAAGAAAATGTTTACAAGGCTAATTGGTGTTGATAGTTGTTCTCTTCAGTTTGGAGTTATATATTGCCTTTATTTATAGAACTTCAATCAGGTTATATAGAATCTGATACAACTTACCGTTATGCCTTTTTGTTCCTCTCATTGTAGGCTCATTGATAAAAAATTTCTCATTTTCTTCATTTTTAATTTTTCTTCTCTCATATGTTAAGATCCGTGACGCGAATATTGTACAAGAACAATAACATAATATTTGAGATGAGTAAGGAGCGAGTGTACCATTTCATAATTGCATCGCATGAGTTTGAATTTGATATTCCGCATTTGTTGGTAAAGTTTCTACTATTTCTTTGTTTTCCTTTTGTACTTCTGCTTCGATCAATGTGAATTACTCTGTTTGTGCAATTTTTCTTCTATTGAACTCCATTTTGTTGTACTTCATTCAAAGACTTAGCAAAATTTAAGGATCAAAATCTGACTTCAAGCTTTAAATGAATTTCGTTCTTAAATACTTAGGAAACTTTTGGCTTCTAGTTCTCTTGAGAATAACTATGTTCTTTTGTGAAATTTGTTTCCGAGGATAAGACTTTAATTCTTTATGATATACATGCTTCCTCAAGGACTTAGGTTAAAAAAAACCATGGTCCCGTCTTTATTCTGAGAGAAATAATTACGAACTGTCATTTTCTTTTGAGAGGAGGACTTAGGTTCAAATAAAGAACCATGACCCATTTTTATTATGAGAGAATGTACTTACGAATTGTCCATTTTCAAGGACTTAGGTTCAAATAAAAAACCATGACCTCATTTTTAATATGAGAGAATGGACTTATGAATTGCCCGTTTTCAAGGACTTAGGTTCAAATAAAGAACCATAGTCTCTTTTTATAATGAGAGAATGGACTTACGAATTACCCATTTTCAAGGACTTAGGTTCAAATAAAGAACCATAACTCCATTTTCATTTCTCGCATTCTGGGAGAATGTCTCACGAACTATCCGCTCCTAATGACTTAGGTTCAAATAAATAACATTGGCCCCGTCTTCATTCTGAGAGTAGGACTTATGAATTTTCCCTCCCAAGGACTTACGCCCTTAGTTCTTTATGAGAGTAGGACTTATGAACTGCCCCTCCCAAGGACTTACGCCTTTAGTTCCTTCTGAAAGTAGGACTTATGAATTGCCCATCCCAAGGACTTACGCCCTTAATTCCTTCTGAGAGTATGACTTATGAATTTCCCCTTCCAAGGATTTACGCCCTTAGTTCCTTTTGATAGTAGAACTTAAGAATTCCCCCCTCCCCCAAAGACTTACACCCTTAGTTCCTTCTGAAAATATGACTAAGAAATTGCCCATCCCAAGGACTCACGCCCTTAGTTTCTTATGAGAGTAGGACTTATGAACTGCCCCTCCTAAGGATTTACGCTCTTAGTTCCTTTAGAGAATAGGACATACAAATTGCCTGCTCTCAAGGACTCATGCCCTAATTTCCATTGTTGTTGAAGAAGAGAGAAAGTTGACGCCAAAAATTTATCTTATAAGCAGTTTACACGTTATTATGCCATAAGTTTTGATCGAAAGTTCCAAATTGAATTTCATGAAATTATTCAAGAAGTTGATTTTCATATGCTTCCGATGATATATAATTTGCCAAGTAATTGGCTCCCAGTCGGTACAGCTTAATTAACGAATTTGACCGTTCCGCATAATATACTTTCTGTGACTTTTGGTCGAGATCTCCAAATTGAATTTGGTAAAATTCTCCAATAAGTAGACTTTTGTATCTTTTCGATGATGTAAGATTCACCGTATAGTTGGCTCCCATCAAATATAGTTTAATTTCTGAAATTGACCATTCTGCATATTTTGCTTTCTCAAACAACCTTACAAAAATTATCATAACTTTTGCTTTAGAGCTCCAAATCAAGTTCTGTAAAAAATTTCAAGAACTAAATATCCATAGTTTTCTAATGATATCTATGTAATAATATCAAAATTGATGCAGCTTAAAAATTAAATTTGTGTAGCATTCATATATTTACTTTCCTGAAGAACACCAACAAGATGTGCCATAACTTTTGATTGGGAGCTTCAAATTGATTTTCGTTAAATTCTTCACAAGGTTGGTTTCCATATATTTCCATTAATATAAGATTCTTCATATAGTTAGCCCCCAGTAAATATAATTTAATTTTTAAAATTGACCATTTTGCATATTTTGCTTCTCGAACAGCGTTCATAAAAATCACCATAACTTTCGCTCAAGAGCTCCGAATTGGGTTCTGTAAAATCTTTCAAGAAGTAGATATCCATATTTTTCTAATGATAAATTATTTGCTATGTAATATTATCAAAATTGATACATTTTTAAAATTAAATTTGAGTAGCATTCATATATTTACTTTCCTGAATGGTACAAACGGAAACTACTCTATATCTTTTGATCGGGAGTTTCAAATTTGAATTCATCAAAATTCTCCTTGAAGTAGATTTACGTATATTTTCATTGATATCAGATTCATCATGTATTTGTCCCCAGTCTATACAGTATAATTTTTGAAATTTATTATTCTGAATAATCTTTATTTCTGAACAGCTTTCATGAAAATTGTCATAATTTTTGCCCCCGAGCTTCGAATTGAGTTCCACAAAATTCTTCAAGAAGCTAATTTCTGTATCTTTCAATTTATGCATGATTTTCTATGTAGAGCTCTTTCATTTAGTACAATTTAAAAACTGAATCTGATTGATATGTAATCGATTGTACGTCAAAGGCTATCCTGGTAAGATGATCGAGCGTTAAGTTGGCCGAGCTAAATACACTATTTTTAGTGTCTCGAGTTAGATGCATGATCTAAAAAAATGATATTCAGTTTTATAATGTTTAAAAACTCAAATCAATTTAGGTATGGTGTAATAAATTATTTACTAATTTAATATGCTTGAACGATTGTGTAAATATATTTTTCAAGACATTATACGATATGCTCATGCAACTATTGAAACAAATTTTTTTGAACAGATAATATGCATTTAAAGGGAAAAGCAATAATTTAAAAATAAATACTTACCTTATAATTTGAAGTCCTCCATTTATTTGCATAAGATGATCTATGAAGGCTTCGTAAATTTATGGATTAAATCTGCCAAATTATGAAGTACATTGGGCGTAGCATGAATCAAATCTGCGAAGGCTATGGTGAGCTTGGGCTCAGCCTTGAGTCGCGGCCTAAAAGACAGGCTTGGTTAGCTCACGGATCACGGGTCACACGAGGGTCGTGGACTGGTGTCGGGCCGAGCGCTGGTAGCGTGTTCTTCTGGGATCCGCGTGTTGGGATCGTTTGTGGGATAGCCTGCTAGAAGCAGGGAATTGGCCCATAGTCTGCGGGTTAAGGAGTTGACCAGACTTGGGTCGCACTAGGCATGGATCAGGTCACGGGTCTGGCACAGATCGCGGGCTATGAATGGGTCGTGCCTTCTTTTTGGGTCATGCACTGGGCTTTACTTCCTTGTTGGGCTATTTCAATTAGACTCGGCTGGAGCTTCCTTCCGAGTAGGTTAACCCACAAGCAGAAACGGGTGAGGATGATGGTGCAGCCGCCCGCGATGGTGCGTGGGGGCGCATGCCACCATCTCTAATGACCTTTTTGATCGGAAAAGGCTCGAAACTGAAGGGAATTTTCTTCTGAGTATTTTTACGGTGGTTTTGGGGCCTAAAAATGCTTTGATTATTGTAGATCTAAGGTTAATTTAAAAAAAATGGGGTGTTCTAGCGGCTCTCCCAGCAATCTGGCATATGTTCTTAACTTAGATGAGGTCTGACGCAGTCGTGGGCGAGGCCATGGGCGTTGCATGCTGCTGCTTCCTTCTCGGGCTCCTCCTCCAGATCTGATTGTTCTTCATATTTTTCGCTCTTTTTCTTTGTGTGGATGTCGTAGGTGGAGCTTTCTTCGTCTAGCAGTTCGTGGGTTTTATCGGCCGCTCGTGGTAGTTGTTGAATTTTCCAGATTCAATTCAAAGAAAGCGTTAATATTTTTTTTAATAATACCCATACAAAATAAATAAACCGATCGAATATGTAATAAATTAATTTAATGTTCTTCGCTTCCAGTTCCAATTCATTGTCATACCCGTTCTTGCTCCCGATTCTGTTTCCACTTCTGTATCCGTTACGATAGTGTTTGATTTGGTTTTGAGCGTTTTAGGAAGGGATTTCTTGAGTTTTTTCTCATCTTTCAACGAGAGCACCAAATGTAAATGAAAAAATTCACCTCTTTGATAATCGGTAGTGAATTTCTTACATCATAATATGAAATATATAAAGAATAAATTAGAGAGAGAATGAGAGAATAAATACACAATGATTTACGTGGAAAACCCTTAAAGGGAAGAAAAACTATAGGGAGATTTTGATAGTATTTCACTATGGAGAAAGAATTGACAAGGCTAATTAGTATTGAGAGTTGTTCTCTTCTGTTTGGAGTTACATCTTGCCTTTATTTATAGGTCTTCAATCAGTTACATAGAATCTGATACAGCTTATTTAATTATATCTGAAAATAAGATCAACAGAATATTTCCTAAGATCTAGCTTATCAACATTAATAATTTAATAAATCCTGACCGTCTGATCAATCCAATAGTCTTGATTAGTTTTATTTTTGGATTACTATACCGACAATCCATATACTTTCATCTGATTCATTTATTTTTCATTACCGCCTAACTAATCTTACGGTTCTCGCTCTATCTTCTTTTCAATGAAGTTTTCGGTCTAAATCTTATCACGTGTCATGTGAAATTTTGTCTATTAAATGATATTAAGATTTTAATATTCGACCCACGATCATAAAGAATGAGTAAAGACTTAGCCACAATACCGATCCATTTTGTCACATAAATTTTTTTTGCCGATAAACAAGAAGCCTAATTGTTAGTTCTCGTTGAAATAAATAATACTAAGGTGCTTTATACTATGACCTTAAACGTGAAAACCCATGGAAAAAAAATGGGAATCTATAATTTATTACCTAAATTTTGATTGGTTATATAAGCAAATGGCAATATAGTAAGTAAAGGGGTTCGGAAATTCTTGCCATGTTTTCCTCTCTAGGAATTTTAAAACTCCAATTCTAAATTAAGTTCCCAAAATTGAAAGTCTCTAGAAAATTAATCTGCTTTTAACAATGTTTCCGATTTGTTAATTTATAAAATGCTTTTGTTATTTTGTTTTGCTACGGGAAACTAGAATCAGCTGCGGTATAGTCCAGAATCACATCCATAGTATGAAGAAACTAAATATTGTTATGTAACATCAATAATAGAGCACCTACGTGGCATCGGATCTCATACTCATGTCAAAATAAAAAAACTATATTTTTTATTAGCTTTTAAATGAAATGGCTACTATGATTTTTTTACACATAGTATGAAATCAAAGGAAATATGTTCTCTCGGTTGAGGGTCCAACATGAGAAATTATATTGAATTGATTTAGATTGTTGACGTAAATCTCAATAATATATACAAGTCAAACAGAAATTCCAAAATAAATAGTGACATGGTTTTTTTTTTGTGTTTTTTTAATTTGATGTTAACCGTTGAGATGTCAAGCAACGACTTATATCAGATAAAACACTCGTGTTCTGAACAACATGAGAGAATAAGAATGGATAGCAGTTAATATATAGTGAGCAATGCATCTGATCTTTTCTATAATTCAGACAAAGAAACAAACACTCTGCAGGTTTTTACTTGTCAATATTTGTAGGAAACCAACACAAAACACACACCCCACTAAGTCAATAATCAATTAATTTGATGGAGTAATTAGTGATAATGACCAACCATGGAATCCTCATTTTCCGAGAAAATTGTGAGTCAATAATATAGAAATTGATGTCTGTCTCATTTTGAGGGGTGTTAAAAATCAAATCGAATATATCGAATTAAATCGAACTGAAAATGATTAATTCGATCATTTTTTATGTATATTCAGTTCAGTTCGGGAAAATTTTTTAACCGAAGTTTTGGTTTGAAATTTTTGTGATTTTCGAACCGAACCAAAATATTTAATTTATATTACTTTTTTATTTTTTATATATAATTTCTTTCCAAATCGAACCGAACCAACACTTTACTTTTATATTTATTTTTTCAATAATATCATTTTAAAATTATTTTTAATTAATAATATCAAATTGAAGAATCAAAACTCACGGTTCGATTCGGTTTTTTTAACATTCACAATTTGATTCGGTTCAATTTTATCGCTGAACTAAATCGTGAACACCTCCACTCATTTTACTAAATTATTTTCTTTAACTTGCTTTGTGTGTTCTCTATGGCATTAAATGCTTCACGTGGGTATTAAAATCAGTTGATCATTCCACGTTTCCCTCCTTAATTTGAATTTCTCATCATTTAAATCAATTTCTATTCTATTTTTAAGCCCATGCATATGGTTTTAAGCGATTATATGTACCATTTTTCACATTATGAGTCTGAGTCTATGTTACCTCAATGTTTTTTTGTATAATTTGTAATTTTGACTAAAAATTGAGACATTGCTAATTCTCTACTGGGATATATATGATTTTGGCATAAAATACTGTTAGGCCGTTTGGATCATCTCCGATAATAACTTCAAGTTTAAACTATAAATTTTGGCATAAAATACTTTTATCAAAATATATTCAAGTGGATTAATAGAACAAATTCATCCCAAACCGGTCGAGTTAAAATGATTGTTTATCTGAGTTAAAATGATTGTTTATGAGGAGTAGAACCTGAACCAGCGAATACTATAAACACTAACTTGATAATTAATACAAATAATTAAAAATAATATAATCTCATTTTTAATGTACAGACAGCGAGCTATGATTTGCTCATATGAGTCGTTGATTATTTCCAATACTTCATATCAACTCACAATAACAATATTTTTTCTTAATTTCAGCATTTCTGTTAAACTGTTGTGAACTATTGGAAAATAATGTAATAGCCCAAATGAAGTGAGCATGATCTCTTAAAAATCCTGATCCCAAATAGTTAAGCTAAAAGGCAGTAGCATGAGCATGTCAAGTAGAGATGGCAATTTTTTTTAGTAAAGAAATATATATTTTACCGACTAAAATACTTATCTACGTAAATATAATGGGTATGCCCTAAATATACAAAAGAGAAACAACAAAAGAAACAAAAACAAGAAAAGTGAGGCTTATATCCCTTATTTTATAGGCATTTTATCCCTTATTTCAGCAGTATTATGGCGTTGATTACTGATTGCATGAAGGGGAGTAAGTTTACATGGACTGATGAGGCAGAAGCATCATTTGATCGATTAAGGAATGCCTTTCCACCTCACTGATTTTAGTGCTGCTAGATTTTGCACAACCATTTGAGTTACACACTGATGCTTCTAAGGTTGGAATTAGAGCAGTACTAAGTCAGAATTGTAGACCGGTGGCCTATTTCAGCTAGAAGCTGTCCGGTGTGAAAAAAAAATAATACATGTGACGTTGAGTTTTATGCAGTAGTACATGCGGTAAAACATTGGCGACATTACTTGTTTCACAGGGAATTCATATTGTCCATTGATCATGACTCTTTGAGGCACTTGCTTAGACATGATAAGGTGTCCCCTAGGCATGCGAGATGGGTTGCTTATATAGAGAAATTCACTTTTGTGGTCAAATATAAGGTCGAGATAACCAAACGAGTCGTAGATTATTGAGACGCAGAAGTAGCTTGCTGGATACTATGAGGGTTGAGGTACCTGATTTTGACTATTTTTGTGATTTGCTTGCTACTGATCGTTATTTATATGTGGTTCTCCAAGATGTGTAGACTGGAAAGTGAACAGATTTCGTTTTACATGATGGCTTTCTGTTTAAAGGAAATCAACTTTGTATCCCAGATTATAGCTTGCGATTGTAGATTATCAGAGAACTTCATGGTGAGGGTCACGTTGGCAGGGATCGAACATTACAACTGGTGCAGTCATCGTATTTTTTGCCCAGCATGCGCAAGGAGAAAGAGAAATATGTGCAAGTGTGCATGATTAGTCAAGTGTCGAAGGGTTCTGCCACTAATATAGGGTTATACATGCATTTGTCAGTTCCTTCTCAGCATTGTGTGGATGTTAGTATGGATTTTGTGTTGGGGTTGCTTCGTACACAGAGAGGTCATGATTCCATCTATGTTGTCGTAGATCATTTCTCTAAGATGGTTGATTTTATTCCCTGCAAGAAAACCACTGATACTATTAATGTGGCACAATTATTTTTTTGTGAGATATATCTTCTACATGAGTGCCTACTTCTATTTGTTTTTTTTATAGAGATACCAAGTTCCTTAGCCATTTCTGGCGCGGCTTGTGAAAAATGGTCAATACACGGCTCAATTTTAGTAGTACATATCATCCTCAAACGGATGGACAAGCTGAAGTTGTCAATAGGTCTCTGGGCAACCTTTTACATTGTTTGATTGGTGAACATGTGAAGAGTTGAGATAAAAAACTGTGCGAGGCAGAGTTTGCTCATAACCATGCATTCAGTCACAATACATGATTCATTCCTTTTCAGGTGGTTTATTCGATCCAGCCGGGGAGATCACTCAATTTGATGGCCTTACCAAGTAAGTTGAAGGTCCATGAAAAAGCATCAGATTTCATAACTGGATTGAAAGATGTTTACAGGGAAGTTCATGAAAATTTACGTTCAGCAAAGGGTATAAACAGGATGCCGATCAGAAATGCAGACATGTGGAGCTTGAGGTTGGAGAATTTGTGTGGCCATTCCTAACTAAGGATCGTTTTTCAGCGTGTGAACAAAATTAAAGCGTCTCACCATTTTAAGTAGCACTAAATTGTAAGGAAGCCTTGGAGCCAAGTAATTCACCAAAACAAGCAAGTCCAATATGCAGCAGATCGACGTACTCATGTCCTTGCGACCACCAACCAAATTTTCGGAACAAAATTAACTTATTCTTCCAAATTTTGGAATTATAATTTATACATGAAAACTCAAACCATTCACTATATCCAGCACAACGTGTAATTATATTGCAATTGTAATGTCTAATTAAAAATAATGAGTGCTAGCTTATGCAAAACCATATAAAATTACCATGCAAATAAAATATTAAACAAACAGTTATGCCAAAAATAATAAACCAACGTTGACAAGGATTTGAACAATAATTTTTATCATGTCTTGGTCTCAATTAATAATCAATTTCTTCTACACCGGTAATGGAGATCAATGTCTTAATAAAGTAGTTTCTCAAATTGTTTCAGAACATCAAATCAATGAGTTTCACAAACTTATCTCAGAATAGTTGTAAATTCACAATAACCCGAAATCGGCTTTATGATTGTTAAAAAAATAGAGGTATAAAAAATATTACCTGGAAAAAATAAAATATTATTAAAGATAATTAGACTGAGGCGTGATGAGTTACTGTCCTTAAAATCGATTATGTGTTCTCATGAGAAATATTTCGGTGCATCAAGTTTCTTCTACAATTACGCTCGTGATAGAAAAATCACTGAAACCATTCACTATATCCAGTACAGGGGAATAAAAAGAATGTTTTATAAATGATGGAGAGATTTCAAAAACTCACGTCTTAATCTTCAAAAAAATGAACAAATTTTAGTTTATATATATAAGCAAACAATTTTTATGTTTAAACAAATCAATAATAGGTTGTTTTAATTTCTAAACGGAAAATTAAATTATTGCAATTTTAGAGTATGTAACTCATAAAAATTTTTAAACTGAAAATTAAAGTTTGTATTCCCAAATTATAAATGATAATTTATCTCTTTCTCTTAATTTATAAGACACTAATTAAAATTATCAACAGATACTCCTATTCCAATATTAGTAGTAGAAGCAGAAAATGTAGTAATTACAAATTGAAGGAGATGAAAGAATGGGAGTTTGGAATTATACTTCCACTACGAGGAAAAATGTCTATGCCGGGTTTTTTGGATCAATGGCGGGTTTTAACCGCCGGCATAAATTTCTACAGTGGTTATAAAATCACCGTCAATGCCACTGTCACAAACACTTATAGCGGCGGTGTTGCGTCGCCAATGCCGGCAGTTTGTCTCCGCCGGTATTTGTCTTTAGTAACGGTTTAAACCGCCGTCTAATGGTAAAATATATATATATATATACCAGTGGTTCTACCGCCAGTATATGGTACAAAACTGCTGGCATAACGTTAAATATATGCTTTACTGGCAGTTCAAACCACAGGTATATGGCCCAAAACCCGCCGGTAAAAACAGAAAAAAATTATAGCCACTCCTCTCCTTTTCAAACATCCCGGTCATAATTTTTAAAACTATATATTTCACAAAACATTCTATAACGCAGATTCAGAATGCATCAATTTTAACATTCACCAAACAGATTTATAGTATAACAATTTTAGAGTATAGGTATCTATAAATTCAATTCCTATTACATCGAATGTAGAAAAAAGATCAATTTAGAGTTATAACATAATTCAATTCAAGCATTGACAAATACAAAAGCAAAAGTATCATGAGTTCAAAGATAAGTAAAAATAATATTTTCAATCGCCATGGAACTACGATCACAAAATTGAGGGAGCTCCAGATTCTTATAAAGACATACAAATGAATAAAATTAATATTAATGTTGAAATAAACATAATAATTATGTAAAGTGCATATTCATTAGACATCTTACACTATCACTACAGAGAATTATGAGGACGAAAGATTTTGTGCTTACATCATTTTCATAATATATGCTAGTTGGGTTTGAAGTTGAGTTTGACTAACTTCAAGTTTATTGAGCCTCGATTTTACCCTCTCATGTTTCTCAAGTGGAATAAATGCCTCTTTTGAAACCGACGGCTACTTTGCGATCCAAATACACTAGTGGGAGTTGGACCTAATCTCATTCCACTGACTCGTCCAAGGTGCTATGGATCTATAACTTTAGAAAATGAGTCTCTAGGTGAAATACTATTGCCATCCGACGTTTGGATCGTCATAAGTTCTTACATTTTTTCCTACAATATAAATAAATAATTTGATCGCATATATGATAAATATAGACTTAAATATTAAACATATTGACAAATATAGACTTAAATATTAAACATATTGACAAATATAGACTTAAAAATATTTCTTACAGCTCTAGAGGTAAATTCAAGACCCAATTCCCATGTTTCTGTTTATGTGAATTTATGAACAATTCGACATGTTTCCGTTTATGTGAATTTATGAACAATTCGACCGCATTGGGCTCTCTACCCAATTCCTCCGTCTACCATTATGTTTAAAAAAAACTATATTCTTGATCGCAATACTAAAATAAGAATACTACACACTTATAATAAAAAAGATTTACGTACTATTTCATCTTTTTTTCAAACAATGATTTTCCTTCCCAAAGAATGATTTAGGGTTTGTTTTGATCGCACCACAATATTTGTTTTACTACGAGCTTGTTATTTGAGAAACAAAATTAGTATTTATTCTACATTCTAAACAAAATTTATTGTAAAATAAAATATTGTAATATCATTCCTTCAAGAGAGAACTAAAATGGATAGAGTATTCCACTGATCTATTGGAACATCATTTGGTTTATGTCTCAGACATTCCTATTCGCTCGGATATTTCCTTGTATATGTTCTCCTCAATTTACTTTTATTATCTTTCCAACTCTTATTAATTAAAGACAATGTTATCTTATGGTTGGATTCCGTAATTTTTCATTTACTCTGAAAAATTACAAAGGTATAGTTACTAAATACATAATAGAAGATACGATTATAAATACATATTTATACCTTCACAATATCCTATATTGCATTCTTATTATACATTTCGAGCATCTTCCAAGTATCTTGGTTGATCGGCAATAGATCGTAGTTGTGTGCTATTGAACCCAAAAGTTGGTATATATTGTTGTTTAATCCTTGATCGGTTGTCCTGCCGAGTTGAATTCACATTTCGCTCTCTTCCCTTCAGGAAGATTCCATATTTTAGCCATTCGAGTCTTGCCTCGAGCATTTCGGCTAGGGGAACCACCTACGTATACAACATTATTTTGTATGTTAGGCATTATATGAATAAGAATAATGATTTGTATGAAATATTAAATAAATGTTATACCTGCTAATTCACTAGGACCGTCACATGGTGGATCTTGTGAACCGACGGACTTTTCCTCAGCTATATGCAGTTGTCTACCACTGACCATTATGAATGTATTTGCAGACAAAATAGATAATTACATTATCAAAGACAGACATGACTTATCAACACTATCAAATAGATAGATTTTAAGAACCGTGATCATTTCAAAAAATTAAATATTAACCCTATCAAATAAAGACATACCTAATTCAAATAGTAACACAATCAAATTGAGTCATCACTCACATGAATTGTATCTTCCACGGTTATGCCAACAACATCTGTATTAACTAAATTGATACATTCTTCATTATCACGTAAAACTTCTTCTAAATGAGTATGATCATGTATCTCACTTTCAAAATTCATCACTACTTCATTATCAGGAGTTGTATCATTATTAGGGTCATGTCAAATATGTCTAATAGTTTTGTATGCACCACAACATGTCAATCTTTATCTTTCTCATATTGTACCTAATATACAATATGTGCTTGAGATGCAAAGACGAATGGTTCATCTTTCAAATCTTCATTAGTATGATTAAAATGTGAAAAATTAACAAGTGTAAACCCTAATTCATCAACTTTTCTTCTAGCATTTGTGGTGTTAGTCCAGTCACACTTAAATAACATAACTTTGAACTTATCATAGTAGTTTAATTCAATAATCTTCTTCAATATCCCATAATATTTTACTTCTCATGTTATTGGATTTGCATCAGTCGAACTTGTATAAATTCTAGTCTCAGCACTCATTAAAACACCACAACTCTACGTTTTTAGTACTACATCACTTTCTTTGATGCGAAATACAAATTCATTTACATTAAATCCCGCATATTTCTTTATCACTCTATTTGGACCACGAGCCAACCACCTTATTTCATCTGACACTTTATTCTTGCTCGCATATTGAATAAAATCATATTCAAAATCAACTCACGAAATTTTAATACCAAACACACCTGAACTTAACTAAAAACTTAAACTTACGTAAGTTTGAAACCATCCAACAAAATTTTCATGTACTAAACGTTGGACCTCGTTCGGGGTAGGTCGATGTCAACAATTTTCTCTCCTCACATCTACTTCACATTTTCTGCATGTCAAGATAGATGAATTGCATAAATATTCAGAAATTAAGTTGAAGTAAATGTAAAAGTTAAATTATTACCGTTGGAAAGATTTTGTCAAATGACGATTGAATAATACAAATCTATGTGATTGTAACCAGGACTTCTCATCAATATAACCTTCCTTTGCAGTTTTTGTTGGTCATCCTATATTAGGAAAAATAGCATCATGCGTGGTTTCCTCATCTTCACCATCCCAATTTCTAAAAGAACGATTAAATCTTGTTTCAATTCCTTCAAATCTCAAGCAGAATGTTGCACACGTATGTATTATGTATCCATCCACTATGGACCCTTCCAGATGAGCTTTATTACGGACATATGATTTAAGCTTACCAAGAGACCTAATGCAATTATATCTAAGAAATTAAAATAACGCATGTGAAATTTTACATTGTGAAGTAATGGACAAAACTTTTTATATTGATATCTCTCAATATGATACATCCACCTATAATGCACAGGTCCAACAATCTTTGCCTCATTTTCCTAGTATACTAATAAATGTACCATGATGGTGAATAAGACTGGAGGAAAGATTGGTTCCATTTGATAAAGTATGACCACAATCCGAGACTGAAGCTTGTCGATCATATCTATTTGTAAAATTTTAGAACATAATTCTCTGAAAAATTATGTCAATTCAAATAAAACAGAGTGCACCTTCTTTGCTAAAACATCATGTAATGCTATGGGTAAAAATTGTTACATGATAATGTGACAATCATGACTTTTAAGACTTTGAATCTTGCGTTGTTTTAAATTGATGCAACGAGAAATGTTTGATGCATATCCATCAGGAACTCAGATACTCTTCAGTACATTAAAGAATATATATTTTTCATCATTCGTCATTGAAAATAAAGCAGAGGTAAGTAACTGGTATCACTTTGAATCATTGGATGAAGTTAACTCATTATACTCATATCTTATCTGTTGTCATCGTATGAAGTTAACTCATTTTACCCATCACCCATCACATATAGGTGTAGGAAATATGTCTTGACACCAAAACACATTTTAATCCAATTTACTTCGTTTCTCTATTCCTGTTCTCATGAGCTAATTCTGAAACTGAATGGACCTACATAAATAAATCTAAGGATTCAAATACCCGGTGCATTTTTCTTCATAAATTCCCGACCTATTTAATCTTGATATCGTACGACTTCACTATAGGTTTGATGCTGAATCAACTCTCGATTCATGCGAGCTACGTTTTCTGTTGGAGTAAATAAATCTTTTTTTTATTTTCACGGTCCATAAAATATTTTAACATAATACACATCGTAAATATCAGTAACAACAACAAAATATAAAATTACCATTTTACGCCTCTTATTATTATTTCATTAACTCATTTATTGACTGTGAACAAGAAAGACATAATAGTGAATTGTCTCATACAATTCTCTAGTCTTAATCAATGACTCAATTAATTGAATACCTGGCTAGATTAATTTACTCACACACCCATCAATAAAGCATAATGTGATATTGTTGTTTTCGCAATCCAATCATGAATTTTTATATCTGTGAATCACGTAACTTCAATTTAATTGAATTACAATCCCATCAGCCGAGGTATTACCCGCCAATTCAAACTCACTCATTTAGCATATCAAACATTGGAACTAACTAAGTCAAGATACGTATTCACCTCATGATTAAGGTAATTATGAAAATACCTTAAGGTATAACAATTAGATTTAGAGCTAAGTAAATGGTTTCGGGCTCAAACTAAATTATTATCGATCTATTCAACATGTTTATAACATGACTAGGTTAACCATTTGAGTCTCCACTCTCATGCCCTAAGACTTACATTTATTGGTTCAACCTAACAGTCATAGTCAGATTCGATTGCTTAGTCGATCCTAAGACTGTAAATATCGTTCTGAACTTTCTCAGAGTAATTCATCTGGAGACGCCTCTGTCTTCACTCTTCGTTCGTTGATGAATGTTTCAGGACTTGAGTAATTTATAAACACATTTTAATAAAGCATTCAAGTTATTCAAAATAATTCAATAATACTAATGTCAAAGAAATTAATAAATACAAATAAATAGTTATTACAAGCTAATTTATGGACATATTTCAAAAATCTCCCACTTGGACTAAAGTAGGCGTGTACAATATATTATCCCCAAGTCCTCTAGATGACCATAGAAAACTTTACTGCTTAAAGTCTTCGTGAATAGATCTACCAGGTTGTTGAGCGTCAAAATATTCGTAACCACAACTTCTCCACACTGAACAATTTCTCTAATTAGGTGATATTTACGTTCTATGTGTTTTGATCTCTTATGACTTCTAGGTTCCTTAGAATTCGCTACAGTCCCACTGTTATCACAATAAAGTGTTATGGGCTTGTTAGCGTCTGGAACAACTTTCAATGTCTTCAAGAACTTCCTAAGTCGTACAGCTTCCATGGTAGAATCAGCAATGTAAGATTACTTGATACTTCTCCATACAACTTCTCCACCATTTAGGATGAACATCGATCCTAAAGTGGACTTGCTAGAATCATTGTCTGCTTTAAAATCAGAATTAGTACACCTTGTCATATTAGTGCACCTTCGTGTATCAGCTTATACACACAGGGTTCATCCACTAACTATTCAAAACCATAGTTCTTAACAGTTTCACAAAATCTCATATTCCACAAAATCTAAATGGATTTCTGCAGCTCGCAAACTTTTCCCTCTTGGCCTTCCTCCATGAGCTCGTCCGGTTGAGCCATATAAATGTGCTCATCAAGATTGCCATTCAGAAATGAAGTCTTGACGTCCATTTGAAAGATTTCATAATCAAGGACAGTGGCAACGGACAAAAGGATTTAAATGGATTTAAGCATGGCCACCGACGAGAAGGTATCCTCGTATTCTATACCTTCCTTTTGGGTGTAACCCTTGGCTACTAGCCTAGCTTTGAATGTCTCTACATTCCCATCTGATCCTCTTTTCTTCTTATAAATCTATTTGCATCCTATGGGTTGTACCCCTTCGGGAGGATCTATAAGATTCCAGACTTCGTTCGAGTACATCGAATCTATCTCAACGTTCATGGTTTCTTGCTATAAGTTTGCTTCAGGACCATTCATTACCTCTGAGTAGGAGACATGTTCATCAAGGTCCTTCTCTAAGACAACTGTCAAAGCTTCTCCATAGGACGTATGCATATCAGGTTATCTCAGTACCCTCCCACTATGTCAAGGCTCCATAGGCTATGGCTCCTGTCGTGGTTCTTCCATTATTAAATCAGAAATAATTTCTGATTAGGGTGTCAGTGTCTTCCCACTCAATAATTCCTCTAGCACAATTATGTTTCTCAGTTGTACACTTTTAATTTAATCTTGTTTAAGAAAATAAACATCCATACTAATGAATGTTTTCTGGTCAGTCGTACTGTAGAAGATGTCCATTTCGTTCCTTTAGGATATCCTACGAACATGCATAATTCTAAATGACTGGCCAACTTGCTTGTCTTTAGTTTTAGAACATGTGTTGGGCACCCCCATATTTTAAAATCGTTAATAGACAACTTTCGTCCATACCATCTTTCATATGGTGTACCAGGAACTCTCTTCGACAGAACTTAGTTTAGAATATATGTTATTGTTTCCAAGGCATATCCCCCGAAGGAATCTGGAAGGGATGAGATCAGAGTTTGATTTCTTCTCTCTAACACACCATTTTGCTGTGGCGTACCAGATGTTGTAGGCTGAGAAAGAATACATTTTTCCTTAAGAAAGTCTTTGAACTCTCCTAGCAAGTAATCTCCACCACGATCAAATCATAGGGTTTTGACTTATTTTTCTAATTGCTTTTCAACCAAGGCCTTATACTCTTTGAACTTTTCAAAGGTTTCAGATTTTTGACGCATTAGATAAACATGACCAAAACGTGATTAGTCATCAGTGAAAGTTATGGAGTATTCATAACCTTCTCTTGCTTGGATATTCAATGGCCCACATACATCACTATGTATGAGTTCAATGAATTGAGTGTCTCTTTCACCTTTTGCTAAAAAAGGTCTCCTGGTCATTTTCCTTCAATACAATATTCACATGTGGGTAGTGATCATATACTTAAAGTTTACAAAGCACCATCATTCATAAGTCTTTTAATCATGTCCAGGTTTATATGCCCAAGGCGTGGTACCACAAATAGGTTTCTTCGGTTGAGTCATACTTCAACCTTTTGCTATCCTTTTATGAATCAATATCCACTTCAGTCACATATCATCGGAACTATTGGATTTATGTGAAACAATTTATTAAACATGCATGGAACAGTAATTAGGCATTCATTTCTAAAAATATCAATATTTTTATCAATGAATTTAAGATCAAATCCTTACTCAATTAATACACCAATAGAAATAAGATTCTTCCCAAAACTGGGATATAATAAACATCACGTAAAATAGTAAAATGTTTATCAAAATATAATTTAAAATTTCCCACAGATACGACTGATACTAGTACTTCATTAACTCAACGGAAGTTGTACTCGCCCTCGTCAAGCCTTCAAACTTCCCTTAACCCCTTTAGATCCTAACCATTTGAGATACTTTGGGCAATTGTGTTTCTAATGACCAGTAGCTCCACAGTGATAACACTTGCCTTTCGACTTGTTTACTCTCACGGTGCTCTTGTATTTGGCAGCTCTTGGCTTCTACTTCTTCACTTTCCTTGGACCGCTTCTCTATTTTTTCTTAGAGCTAGAGGTGGAAGACTTTCTTTCGGTGAAGTTAGCCTCTCTAGACTTCCTCTTATCCTTCAGAAATAGAGTCTCAGCAGCTTGCAGCTCCTTCATGAGCTTAGGAAGTGAGTACTTCAGCTAATTCATCGAATAATTAAGCTTGAAGTTCTCAAAGGTACCAGGCAAAGTCTCTAGGATCATATCCACCTGAGTCTCACCACTAACCTCAAAATCCATGATCTTCATCTTATTTAGATAACTTATGATCATCATCATCATATATTCTCTAAAAGGGGTTCCAGTTTCCATCTTGCAGTTCATGAAATCGTGCACAACTGTCTATCTGGCTTGAGGACCCCGATCTCCTAATTTTCGGTAGTGTTTAACATCATATCAGCAACGGTCTCAAAGTTCTGATGCTGTTGTTGCAGCACAATGCTCATAGATGCCAAGATGTAACATCTGGCAATCTCATCAGAACGTAGCTAAGAAGCATAAACATTCTTGTCCTATTGAGTCGATTCAGCGATAGGCTAAAAGGGATAAGGGGGAGTGAGCACAAACTTATATTTTTCTATCATCAGCACGATATCAAGATTTCATTTCCAATCCACATAATTTTCACCAGTAAATTTATTCGCATTAAGAATAGTTGAGAGAGGGGATAACGATATGATTACAGAAAAGAACAACCAAAACGGTATAAACAAATACTCAATCGTTTAGGAAAGTATGATGCATGATGCAACTACTTAAATATTTAAAAATCCATTAAAAATATTTCCTCCATGATGTTACGATAAAAAAATGATAGCTTTTCTCATCGAGGGATGAAGTCCAGACTATCTCCTATCGCATCGAGACTCTTCTCGTTTGGTTAAGGCTCAGATGTTTTCACATTTAGATTAACCAATCACCAATGGTTTTGGTCACGTTGACCCCATTGACTAGCCCCTAAGTGGGGATTCCAATGTGCTTCAGTCTAAGTGTTTAACCATCGCATCGAATCTTAAAAGTTACTATGGACTAACAGTCCGTTTATGGGATGGTCCTGCCCTACCACTTCCTTCAGAAGCCTTAGCTTCTCAAGCAACTCCTTCCCTCAAAGCGACACGACTCCAAAGTTTCTCCCATTGAAGAAAGGACCACTATGGGAGGCTCTAAACCATTTCTCGTGGCACGGTCAAGTTCGCGTTAAACACCTTGGGAACGTTTCAACGTAAACGACCATCCCACTTAGTTTTTGAAAAACTTTGGATTTTTGGTTATTTTTCAAAACATAACTTTTATTAATATGAAAAATGTGATGAAATTTATAAATCATTTATTAATTTTAAATCTCAAATTAAAATCATAACCATTATAAATTTGGCATTGCAATTGAATTATACCATTATAAATTAATCTACAATGATGCATGTACATGCTAAATGATAATTCGATATTGGCATATCACTAGTTCTATATGACATATTATATGATGATGCTCGATCAAAATTAAATCAAATATTCAACCTATTGGCTCATTTCTATTTACAACCCAAAAAAATAATAAATAAATTATAAATTAATTTATAAACTAATCTTCATGGCGTCTGTAATTTCTTCCTTTGTCTCTATATTGTCCCATTATTTTGTAACTTTTTACAAAGAATCAGTCCTTTATTTTTTTTAAAAAAATTGAATTAAAAATTTAATTTTCAAACAGTTTTTATTTTGATAAATAAATTATCAAGTAATTAATAATAGATTTATTTCTAAAAAAATTTTAAAATAAAAAACAATGAAAAGTGTTGAAAAATTATTGAATTAAATTAAAAAAAATATAGGGACTATAATGTGTTTGAAATCAAATTTCAAAATTTAAATTTTAAAAACCTTCGGTTTCTAAAACTTTCAAGTCCCCTAAAACTGATTAGGCAAACAACTGTGAAAGAGATAACACAAGGCAGTAGGAGGGATGGCAAGGCAAGTGGCAGCGGTGGTGACGGGCGGCGGAACAGTACCGACGGGTGCCAGAACATTATCTTTGGCGTGAACAGTAATTTCGGCGTGAACTGTGCATTTTCGACGACTTCTCGATGGCTGTCCGGTGACTTCTCAGCAGTGGTTTCAAGCGATTCCTGCAAGGGTTTCGAGGCGATGATGATTTTACATCAAATTTATAAAATCACAACTTTTGCAACAAAATAAATTATATAAAATCTTGCACCTCAAATCCAACGTACATCAATTCTAAATTAAAATAAAAAAAAAGCCTAGAGCCAATAGTTAGGGATCCAATCACATAACACATTCAAAACAGTTTTAAATCTACCATACAAAATCATATGCCGATATCCACAAAATTCACGATACCTTTGTTTCAAATATCAATATTCACAATCAAGAACCTATTACTCTGATACCAATTGGTAGGACTGGTTTGTAATAAAATTAATTAAAAATAAGTTTGAACCACGAATGGTTCGTGGGTAGAATATAAAAAAAATTCTAATTAACTTTTTTAATCAAATTAATCAATAAAACCAATCAATGTGTGATCATGCGTGTATGACATTAAACGAGAAGATAAGGTTAGAAACAATTATTTCACCTATACCTTATATCAGAGAATTTCTGAACTGGCAAAATTCCTTCAAGCATTCTTCGTGTTCTTCAAGCTTCGGGTTCCAAATTACGCACTTGAACTACAATAACAATTGACGAATTTCGTCCACCAACAACCACCCGTTAATTTTAGAAATATATCTCACAAGAATTATGTGTATGAATTTGAGTGTGGGCTCTCAAAACGATTGAAAAAGAAAAATAAAAATTTTCTCTTTCAATATAATTTTCGGCAACAGGGAGGGAAGGGAAACTTTTTTCTCTCTTGCTTTGTTAACAAGTAGCTTTATCTAATACTATATCTATTTGCAATCTGATACCAATTGCTGGGACTGTTTGTAATAAAATTAATTAAAAATAAGTTTGAACCACGAACGGTTCGTGGGCAGAATATAAAAGAAATTCTAATTAACTTATTTAATCAAATTAAGAACATAAAACCAATCAATGTGTGATTATGCGTATACGGCATTAAATGAGAAGATAAGGTTAGAAACAATTATTTCACCTATACCTTATATTAGAGAATTTCTGAACTGGCAGAATTCTTTCAAGCGTTCTTCGTGTTCTTTAAGCTTCGGGTTCCAAATCACGCACTTGAACTACAAGAACGATTTACAAATTTCGTCCACCAACAACCACCCGTTAATTTTAGAAATATATATCACAAGAATTTTGTGTACGAATTTGAGTGTGGGCTCTCTAAACAATTGAAAAATAAAAATAAAAAAATTTCTCTTTCAATATAATTTTCGACAACAGGGAGGGAGGTGAAAACATTTTTCTCTCTTGCTCTGTTAACAAGCAACTGTATCTAATACTTTATCTATATGCAATTGCTATTAGATATTGATAAAATGTAATTTTTGATATTTACAAATATACCCATATTTTTTTAATTTCTGAAAATTCATAACATATATTCATAATTGCCGAAAATTACAACATTCCCTAGAGTTTGAGTTGTATCGAGATTTATCAATCAAATTGATAGATTTAATTTATCATTATCAATTAATTAATTAATTTTTTATTTATTAGTTATCTAATTAAAAAATAATAAACTAATTAATTTCAATACATATTCTCACATTTAACTAATTAAGTGACATTACCCATCATATATAGGTGTAGAAAATATATCTTAGCACCAAAACACATTTTGATCTAATTTACTTTGTTTACCTATTCTTGTTCTCATAAGCTATTTCTGAGACTGAAAGCACCTACATGAATAAAGCTAATGATTTAAATACCCAGTGAATTTATCTCCATAAATTTCTGACCTATTTAATCATGACATCGTACGACTCTACTATAGGTTCGATGTCAAATCAACTATGGATTCATGCATGCTACATTTTAGGTTGGTGTAAACAAAGCCTTTTTATTTTCACGGTCCATAGAATATTTTAACATAATACCTATCGTGAATATCAGTAACAAGAGGGAATATAAAATTATCATTTTACCCCTCTTGTTATTATTTCTTTAACTCATTTATTGATTGTGAATAAGATAGATATGATAGTGAATTGTCTCATACAATTCACAAGCTTTAATCAAACTCAATTCATTGAATACCTGGCCATATTAATTTATTCACACGCATATCAATAAAGTATAAGGTGATATTATTACCTTCATAATCCAACCACGAATTTTCTTATCTGTGAATCACATAACTCTAATTTAATTTAATTACAATCCTAACAGTCGAGATATTATCTACCAATTCGAACTCACTCATTTGACATATCAAAGATTGTAACTAATTAAGTCAAACTACGTATTCACCTCACGATTAAGGTAATTATGAAAACATCCTTAAGGTGTAACAATTAGATTTAGAACTAAGTAAATGGTTTTGGGCTCTAAACTAATTTATTACCAGTCTATTCAACATATTCATAATATGTTTAGTTTAACCGTTTGAGTCTCCACTCTCATGCCCCAAGACTGGCATTCATTGGTTCAATCTAACGGTCTTAATCAGATTCGATTACATAGTCGATCTGAAAACTGTGAATATCGTTATGAACTTTTTCAGAAGAGTTCGTCTGGAGACACCTCTATCTTCACTCTTCATTCATTGATGAAAGTTCATGGACTTGAGTAATTTATAAACACACTTTAATAAAATTTTCAATTTATTCATAAGAATTCAATAATACTAATGTCTGAGAAATAACTAAATATAAATAAATAGTTATTACACGTTAATTTATGGACATATTTCAACATTATCAATATAAGATGCCTGAGAAAGAGTCAAGAGCTTGTTCTTTCTATCCCTTAAGATTTGGATGCCTAGAACATAGCTCGCATTTCCCAAATCTTTCATTGAGAATTTCTCACCTAACCACTTCTTTACCTTTGACAAATTTTCTACATCATTCACAATGAGCAGAATATCGTCAACAGAAAGAACTTAAAAAACCACTATCTTATGTTTGATGTATTTATAACCACATGTTTCATCAATATTTTGCTCGAAGTCATAAGAATTTATAATCTCATCAAAGGTATGAGTCTAAGATCTAGATGCTTGTTTTAATATATAGATAGATTTACGCAACTTGCATACTTTCTGATCTTGCTCCTTTTGTACGAACCCTTCTATTGCATCATATAGATGCTTTCTTCAAAAAAGTTATTCAGAAAAGTTATCTTGATGTCCATTTTCCATATCTCATACTCAAAACTAGCGACAATGGATAAAAGAATGTGAATGGATTAAAGCATGGTCACAGAGGAGAATGTCTCTTCATAATTGACTCATCCCTCTATATATAGCCCTTGGCTACTAACCGTGCCTCGAAAGTCTCTACTTTCCCATCTGCACCTCTTTTCTTCTTGAAGATCCATTTACATCCAATGGACCTGACTTCTTCACGTGGATCAACAAGTTCCCAAATGAAATTGGAATACATAGATTTCATTTCTTAGTACATGGCATCTTGTCATTTATCATTTTCAAGATCATCCATTGCTTCTTCATAAAATAATGGATCGTCCTTATCAGTGTATGACACTAGGACATGTGCTTTTAGTTTGGAGTGAATAAGTTGTCTCACAACCTTCCCACTATGATGTTGCACCGAGGTTTCTTTCGTAGGAACTGTGGTTTCTCTGGTTTGTCATTTATCAATAGAAATTGAAGGTGGTCTGATCTCATCAGCCGCTAATTCCTCGAGAACTATTTTGCTACGAAGTTTGTATTTTGCATATAGTCATGTTCAAGGAAGGTTGAATTTGTCGAGACAAAAATCTTTTGATCATTGTGATTATAAAAGTACCCACCTCTAGTCTCTAAAGCATAGCCTACGAATATGCATACCTAAGAACGTCAGCTGGACACCCCCATATATGAAAATGATGTAAACTAAATTTGGAGTCATTCTATAATTTTACAGACGTCATGCTTACAGACTTAGAAGTCATTACATTCAAAATGGAAGTTGTCGTGTGTAATGCATATCCCCAAAATGTAAGTGACAATGATGAGTAGCTTAACATCGACCTAACCATATCCAATTAGGCTCGGGTTCTCCTCTCTGCAACACCATTTTGCTGTGGTGTTCCAGGTGTTGTGAGTTGAGATAGGATTTCACACTTTAGTAAATAATCTTTGAATTCTAAATCTAAGTATTCATCACCTCGATCGGATCGAAGTGTTTTCAATGATTTACCTAATTGCTTTTCAGCTTTAGCTTTGAAGTCTTTACACTTTCCAAAAGTTTCAGACTTTCTTTGCATTAGGTAAGTATAACCATATCTTGAGTAATCGTCAATAAAAGTGATGATACACTCATACTCACATCTGGCTTGTACATTGATCAGTCCACCACATAGCACTATGTACGAGCTCAAATGGTTCATTGGCTCTTTGGCCCTTTCTTGTGAAAGGTCTCTTAGTCATTTTACCCTCTAGACATGATTTGCAAATAGGAACAGTTTTAACTTTTAGTTCTCTCAAAGCGTCATACTTGGTTAACCTGTTTAACCTATCTAGATCAATATGTCACAACCTAAGATGCTAAAGATATGTGTTATCATCACCATGAGAAACTCTATGTCATTTCTTACTTTTAGGTTTTGTTACTTTAAATCATTCAGAATTATTTAACGCGTCTTCAGTCAGTTTAAGCATATACAGTCCATTTATAACTTTTGCATGACAAATATCGAATCCATTCTTAGAAATAATAAACAATTTATTAATAAAAAGAATTTTTGAATAACTGTTCTCGCAAAAATGAAAGAGAAATCAAATTTTTCTAAAATCTAGGAATACAATAAACATCGTTCAAAGCCAAATAATTATATCTAAAAAGTAAACGGACTGTCCCTAATGCTTTAGCTGACACGTGTGCACCACTGCCAACTCTCAAAAGAACCTCGCCATCAGCTCAAGGGAGCTGGTGATGTTGAATTATTTCAATTGAGCTGGTGATGTTGAATTACTTCAAGTATCTAAGATGACAAATCATATTCCACTAAACAAGATTTTAGAACAAGCAAATCATATTTACCTTTCATTTTCAGCTCGGAGAGATACTTATTACAGTTTCTCTTCCAATAACCTCCAACCCCACCGTCTGCAGCAGCCGGCCGCTGGCGCCAATTTCCGGTGCCGGCGCTGGAATTCTAAAAGTATTCCTATTTACTTTCTTTTTCCTCCATCGTTTGTCTCGTGCATTATTTATCTTCTCCCAATCGAAATAATTACAATAAATATTCAAAATAAAATTACAAAAATTCCAACGCCCCAAAATTTCTTGATTGATCAACTAATGATCTGATCAATTGATTCATCAACGGAGGCCAATAAAATCTGTATCTTATTCAAGATAATGGCGTATAAGATATTTAGGGATAATTAAAATTTAAAAAAATAATATTTAATTTCAAATTACCCAATACAGTGAGACCCATTATGTTATGGTGCACAACTACAATGTCACATGACACTGTAGTGTGCCGTGGGACAGCACAATGTTGCACCACTATAGTGTGCATTGAGGCAGCACAGTGCCACACCACATGTGACACTATATTGTTCCATGTCAATCTCTGATGCCCAATCAGTGATTGACACATGACAACTACTGTAAATTAAATATTTATTTTAATGAGATAAATATCTAGATATCAGTTAATTCAAAATTATTATTTCTGATTACCTCTATCAACTAAATTATCTGTTATTTCACAAATAACATATTTAGCTTATCCAAAATAATATCTAATAATTATTTAATTATCTAATTTCATAAATTAGATATTATGTCTCACTTATCGATAATTAAAAATAATCTATAACTATTTATATATTAATTCCAAAAATTACATTTATATATATAATTTAATTAATTAACCACACATAATTATCTCATAATTTTTCTCATGTCCTGAAATATTCACACCCTAGATTGTGTAGTATAGAGGTTATTTGGAAACCATGGACCTATAATTCTAAGCTCTAATAAACTAAATTATTAATTAAACTTTTTAATTAAATAATCTTATTTATTAATCCAGTAGACATGTATAGGAGTTCATGACTACTCAAGATTCAGACTGATCTACATATGATCATCAAATTGATGTGTATTAAATCTTTATTATAAATCACACATTGATAAAGATATTAATTCACATTGATCCAGTTATATATAATCTCATTATATAAATTATCTTCACTAAATTGTCTATCTATATCAATGATTCGGATCTAGATCACACGCATTCATAATGCTTAGTGAACCGTACTAGCAATCATTCATTAAAGACTTCATACTTTAATATGTTGCTGACAATTTTATTCATTATCTATGATCTTAATCATCTCGTACTAATATAAGATCATTGTCTCATTAATGGATATAGAATTTACAAATATTTATATAAACTATTCAACAATAATTTAAAAAAACAATTATAAGAAAAATGTATTCTTCATTAAATTTTATATCAAAATATCAATACACATGCTTTGAAAGCATACCCTCCAACAAGAAGAATATTAAAGTGATCACCAAATCAGCTCATCTCAATACTATCTTAAGTATTTATTAGTGTAACACTTTGTAATGGAATATCTAGGCACACATTCCTCTCTTTTTAACCAGATATGAAGGAGCTTAAATATTAAAATTACAATACCAGCATCTTCAATACTGATACATTTTTTATTTTACTGGTCCAGGGATATTATCAAAAAGAATTTACTAATCTTAAAACTACTAGGGCTTGTTTGGTAGCACGTACTATACAGTACTATGTTAGTATTGTCTGACGTTTGGCAAAAATATGTAGCCCACTAGTTAATACGGTGGGACTCTTTAGTCCTACCCACATGGAATAATTTAGTCCCCTCCTTTTAGAGGGACTACACCGGACTAAGAAAAATAAAACTATTTTTTTAATTTATATCTTAAAATGATTTATTAAATATTTTTTTAATTTATATCTTACAGGAACTTCACTCACTAACAAAAATAATTTATGAATTTTCGAAAGGTGTAAAATTAATTACTTATGACTTAATTTTACTAATTTTTAAAGTCATTTACTATCTTTTTCTTCTTCTTCTTTCTAAATTTTTAGAACCTCTCAATCATATGAGTGGTTCAATAATTATTTATATATTTTAAATGACTTAGTTTATATATTAAAAATTCAATGAATTTTTTTCCTAATTTCAATGTTTATAATTATAAATTATCACTATCTTAAAATTTACGGGTATAATTAAAGTTACATTTTTAGTCAAAAAATAGAGAATTTACAGTGATAGCATGAATTAGATAATTTATTTTATAGTTAAAAATGTAAAATAACATGTTAATGAATTTCAAATAGACTTTTGCGGATCAAATCATGACAAATAGTTTATAATCTAGCACTATAACGTGTCAAACATTGTATAAGTGTTACAGTTTTTTAATTAATACAGTACCAAATACTGAATAATACTATTTAATCCAATACAATGCAGTACAGTACAGTCCGACAGATTTAATACAGTATTATCTAGTAGTATCCTGACTGTCAAACGAGCCCCTAATGTCCAACGAAATCTTTATCAATGGTTTTTAAAAACCACCACACATATGTCATCACTGCTTTTTTGTGACGGTTGCTATAATCGTCGGCAAAAAACCGCCGTCGGTGTTTCTTTTAATGGACTTGGTTGGATGAAAGATAAAGACCTCATTTTCTCTCCAATTTTCCTATGCCTTCTTTCACTTTCGTTGAATTTCCAACCATTGTATTTTTGGAATGCTAGATCTAACAAATAATAATAATAATAATAATAATAATAATAATAATGATGATGATGATGATAATAAGATATTGTGTTGTATTATAATTTATAAATAATTATTGACGACAACATAAAATTTAAAAAAATATATAAAATAATCAATAATTTTATTACTTTCATATACTTTATAAACTTTTCTTATAATTTAATCAAATTTATCCAACAACTTTATCTAAGCTTCCTACGTACCAAATAAGATTATATTTTCTCAACAACTTTTTAATTTAACCATATAATTTTATCATGTAAACTTACTCAATAACTTAATTTTTTTCAGCGTTGTTATTTAGCCCGCACCAAACGGCCCCTTCGGATAGATCCACTTCACCATGCGATTAGGGTAGAACCACTTCTCACCCATTGTCAAACTTGAATCAATGAACCCTAAACCAAAACCTATTATTTATAGTTACACCAACAAACCCTAACTTTCCTATTCAAAATAGTATTCTCATTCAATACATATATCAAATTATATTTTTCCTAAAAATTCTCATTAATAAGAAACTTGCTCACAAAAGAACTTGAGACACTAAATTCCAACAATCTCCACCTTCACTCAAATTACATCGTCCTTGAAATATTGCCAACTCTGCAGTTCAACATTGAATTGAACATCATCACTCACGAACATCAAACTTCAACAAAAACATATATGTGAGTGTTTTAGATCTTCTCTATCTCAACCTAATCCATGTATCTTCTAGGATCAAACAGTCTAGATTTATAAAATTATCAAATTCGTATACACACTAACGTACAATCTGATCAAATAATATACAATACTCCTTCTACATCACAGTAGACGTCATTTGGCTTGAGGATTCATCTCCATCTAATAGTGTATCTCGAGACATCATCCATGAAAAATCAAGAAATAATCACAGAGTTTAGTATTAATTTGGCTGTTATGATCCACTACAATACCCTTTACTCTTTTGTTTAGAGAAATGGTTGGCATCAAGGAATTGTAAGAAAGTGAATAGAAGAATGGGAGAATTCAAATGCCTCATCGTTTGTTCTTTTTTTTTTTTAAATTTATTTTCCAAATGACTCATCATATGTTCTCTAATATTTGTTGACAATTGGGTACATCCAGTGAAATTTCTACGTTTATGAGCTAAATGTTCTTTCAATCTTGTTATTCCAACAATAATTATCTGCCATAATTTACATCGTACATTTGATAGTTTTTCATCAACGGCCTCTCCAAAATGACAATTTGTATCTTAACCCGGAGTATTTATTTTCATATCACACATATTTCTTAAGCATTTGAAATTTACATAAATAGTTAAATTGTGTTCTGATATCTAATAAAAATTACCAGCGGAAGTATCTAAGCCGACAATCATCCAACACGGTACATATCACATCCGCTTAACAACTAATTTGAGAGTTGCTTAGAATACATCTCTTTTAAGTTGCTTAGAAAACTACTTTAATCTAAATAAAAAATGGCAATCTATCAATTAAAGTTTTGAAGAATTAGGAAAGTCGCCTGAATCTAATGACATGATAGACCGAGGCAAATTAACTTATTAAGAATTTGATAGTCTTTTGAGTAAACTTTCAGTATACAAGTTGTGCTCATACAATTACTTCATTTTTGTTGTTATTCAAGTTCAAAACCCGTTTTTTCCTTTTAATGAAATAAGTTAAATTACATGTGCGGGCTTACGGTGCACGTGATATGTACACTTTCATTATTTTGATTGTTTCTTTTATATTACTTATTCACAAAAATAAGAAACTCTGAACAAGATACATTTATTAGTAAATAAAAATAGAAAACTACAACTATAACTTTTATGTTTGTATAAGTCTTTTCCACCAAAATATTTTCAATTAAGTTAACTATGCTAAAAGAATATTCTCTATATATGTTTTAGTTAGATTTTTTTATTATATAATTTCTTTGTCTCTATTGATAAATAAATTGAAAACATATTTTATTTTTTAATGATTATTGATTGAATTTTTTTATGCATATCACAACGACGAAATAATTAACTTAATATATTCTCGTGTCTAAAAATAAAGAAAAATTGTTCAAGAGATACACTATTTTGATAAATAAGAAAGAAAAAAATTACCATTAATGGTGCACCATTAATAGACTCAATGGTAGTTTTGAAATTTTAAAAGAATTAATTTCCTAGGACCCCCTTCACTTTGTCACAGAATCAATTTACCCCCTATACTAATATTCTTTCCTAATTGACCCTCTAACTTTCTTCATCCATCATTTTAACCTTCTGATCGTAAAAAATGATTGTTAAATGATCACATGCCTATTTTGTTTTTCTAATTTTACCCATTTCCTCAACCTTATAGGCTACCAATCTCCCATGTTTTTACATATATAATTTTTTTTATAGTTTTTCTGTTATCGAAAATGACTTCATCAAACAATGGTTCTGTTTCTATAGGGTTAAGAAAACTTTGTTATTGTGGTTTAAGAGCTCCATTAAAGACATATACGATACATGAAAATCCAGGTAGAAGTTTTTTTTTTTGTTGTGCTCAATGGCAGGACGAGTTCGATTGCAGTTATTTTGAATGGTATGATGTTCTCGTAAAAAACATGGAGATTATGAGGGTAGAAGTGAAAGTTAGACAATTGGATGAGAACTATGCAATCCTCTTTGCTTGCTAGGCTTGATGCCCAAATTGTCAAACTTGAAAAGAATCAACATAATTTAATTTGGTGTATTAGAATTTTAAGTGTTATTTCAATGTTTTTATGTATAAAGTTATTTAAATCATATGTAGATCTTTTGATCAACAATGAAATGTTCATTTTCTAATTGTAAGAGCATTTCTCATGTAAGACCTATTATTATATGTTATTTTAACATATGTCCAGGAAAACCACAATAAGTCACTTGTTTTAGTAGTCGGGGGCCAGAAAATACTTGGCCACTATAGTCTAGTTCGATGGCAATTAGGTCGATTTGAGCAGCGACAACGACGAGTCGAGGAGGTTTTTGGAGTGTGATGATGGTGTTCAGTTAGAATATCATATCAAGCAGATTGTGGCCCAACGAATGGAACGGATGTTGGAGCAGTTAATCGAGAGGATGGCTAATATGATGGGAAATCGTAATAGGAGGAACACGCCTAAACCACAAAACCTGAATATGTAGGGAGATTGGGTAGACGATACAGATGGGGAAGAAGGAGAAGAATACTACAATGACATTCCACAGATTCGTCGTAGGCGACAAATGATCCCAGGGGAAGAGGACAACAGGTAGTGGGAGGCTGGTATGAGGACCGAAATACTATAATTTCATGGCAGTCTTCAAGATGAAGAGTTCCTTGATTGGTTTGTGACTATTAAGGAAATGAGTTCAAAGGGGTTCTAGAGAACAAATGAGTACTTATAGTGGCGACTAGATTGCGTGGGAGGGATACGGTTTGGTGGCAGCAATTGAAGTTATCTCGTAGTAGGTTGGGTAAATAAAAAATTTATTCCTAGGAAAAGATGAAGAAACATCTACAAGCTGCGCTTTTTGCCTTATGAGACCAGTAGATGATTATACTACTGACTTTTACCAATTGATGGCCAGAAATGAAATTCAGGAAACATAGGAATAATTGGTGGCGGGATACGTTAGGGGTTTGAGGGTTCAGATTTAGGATACCCTTAACATGTTCGATCATGTTTCTATGTCATAGGCACATCAGAGAGCCCTGATGGTGGAGAAGCAGTCGCGTCGTGCTAATGGTGATAGTAGATTTAGTGGCACCAATAGGGCTAATAAGGATGGCACGAGTAGTAAGGCTATTGGAAGTCAGTTTAACAAAGGTGTGAGCAGTAGTTGCATGAAGTGTTTCACTCGTGGTGAACCTGGGCATAGGCAATTTGATTGTAAAAAGGCTGTTACCGGTGACATGGGGATTTCACTGGTTGTTAGGAGATTGTACTTGACGCCTAAAACAGTACCGGAGGATAACTAGTTGAGGAGTACTATTTTCCAGTCTACTTGTACCATTCTAGGCAAAGCGTTTCATTTCGTGATTGACCATCACAGTTGGGAAAATATAATTTTGGAAGAGGTAGTACAGAAGTTGAATATTAAGACTGAGAAACATCCCGAGCCTTACAAACTAGCCTGGCTTAAGAAAGGTGGTGAAGTAACAGTTTCTAAACGTGCTCTTGTTACATTTTCTATAAGGTAAAATATAGAGATGATGTTTGGTGTGATGTGGTGACCATGGATGCTTATCATTTATTACTGGGTCGACCTTGGGAATATGATAGAAATGTGGCCCATGACGGGCGAGCTAACAGTTACAGCTTTATATTTGAAGGAGTTAAAATTGTGTTGGTGCCCAATAAACCAAGGGAGCTCCTTTTCTCACTCTTGCCCTTCACAACAAAGAAGTAATGATACTGGTGCTTCTCTAACAAGTAGTGCTACTACCTCTCCTTCACATAACACATACTCTTATGATAAATCACCCATTCTTGTACCTTTCCTCACTTCTCCAAGCCATTCACCACAACCCCACCTCTTTCATTACTTGCACCTCTTTCTAATATTTTGCCTACTCAGTCCACATATCCCATGATCCCAAGGTCCAAATTAGGCATTGTTAAACCCAAGGGCTTTACTATCTGTCAAACTATCATCACAGAACCTGTTTTAGTTCAAGATGCACTTACACAACCAGCTTGGAAAGCAGTTATGTAGGCTGAGTTTGCTACCCTGATTGAATATAATAAAAATATAATACTTGGACTCTTGTTCCCTCAACTCTTGATATGCCTTTGGTCAAGAATAAGTGGGTATTTAAGCTCAAGTTCAACTCTGATGGGACTGTAAACAAACACAAGGCTCGATTGGTTAGAAAAGGATTCCAACAAACTCCTAGCATTGATTTCTTTAAGACATAAGACCCTATCATTAAAACATGCACCATTAGATTTATCTTTACTTTGGCAGTCGCCTATGGTTGGGATATTCAACAATTGGACATAAATAATTCCTTCTTGCATGAAGAGTTACAGGAAACAGTTTTCATGGAGCAACTTGCTGGTTTTGTTAACTCTAAGCTGCCACACTTTGTCTGCAAGATTAGTAAAGCACCTTATGGACTTAAGAAAACTCCTAGAGCTTGGTTTCACAAACTCAAAATAGCCCTGCTCACTCAAGGATTCAACAAGTCCATCTCATATTCATCTCTCTTTCTCAAACGATCAGGCATTCACATTACCATAATATTGATCTATGTTAATGATATTTTGATTGCAGGGTCTTCTCCTTCACTCATTCAGCAAGTTATTCATAATCTCAGTACCACATTCTCTCTTAAAGCAATGGGATCACTCAATTATTTCTTGGGATTTGAAACTTTCAGGGACTCCTCAGGTTTGTACCTCACACACACTAAGTACATTCATGACCTCCTCACTTAAGCTCATATGGCCAATTCCAAAAGCAGGCCAACACCATTATGTCCCTCTCACAAGTTTATTGTCCAAGGTTCACCCTTCTCAGATCCAACACTCTATTGGAGTATAGTTGGGACATTACAGTATTTAACCATGACAAGGCCAGATATAGCCTTTACTGTCAACAAATTGAGCCAATTCATGGTTGCCCCTATATTTGAACATTGGAAGGCCTACAAGCATATCCTCAAATATTTACATGGTACATCCACTATTGGCCTTCACTTCCAACCAGTTTCTAGACTTACACTTGAAGCCTATTCTGATGCTGACTGGGCATGATCTCTTGATGATCGAAAATCAACCAGTGGCATGTGTTTATTTATTGGCAACAATCACATTTCCTTGAGCTCATGGAAACAACGAGTTGTGGTTCGTTCTAGCACTAAATCTGAGTACAGAGCCCCTCTTCAACAACCACTGATGTCATTTGGCTCATCTCTTTGTTTAAAGAACTTGGCATTCAACTCACAAGCACACCTTTTCTATGGTATGATAATCAAAGCAACATTGCCCTTGCTTTTAACCCATTTTTTCATTCTCGTACCAAACACATCAAAATTGATGTGCACTTCATTCCAGAGAAAGGTTTTTCCAATGAAATAAACGTACGATTTGTTCTCACTGCTTCTCAACTAGCAGACATTTTCACCAAAGCTTTTCCTCCCAATTCTTTCATCAGTCTTCGCAGCAAGCTTCATGTGGAAACGTCCCTATTACGCTTGTGGGGGGACGTTAAAGATATATGATAAACTCAATCTCTCAGTCTTAACTTCTCACGGACATCATTGAAGGACAACATCAAGCTCCTCCGTACACAATCTTAGACTTGAAGAAAAGTTCTCCCACGTAATCTTCATGGATATGAAATCTTTCATGCACACTGACTTTGCTCTCCACCTCCAGCTAGCTCTCTCCTATTGGCTGGAAAAGCATATAAAGATCTTAATCGAATAGGCACATTAAGCTTGCTGATTGGCTGAGGGACAATTTAGCTTTTGTAATAATCATTGGCATATGATTGGGTGGATATTCTCAACCAATACAAAAAATTCCCCTTTAAATAACAATTTTTTACACTTGTTATTTATGAAAATTATCAATCAATACAAAAAGAATTCACACTCTATTAACCTCTGTTTTACTAACTGAGAGACTCAACGCTTGGTGAGTACTGCTTGTACCAAATTTTCCATTATTGGCAGGTTTCCAATACCAATTATCCTCTACACTTGCTAAAATTTGGAGTAAGTTTGTATTTCTCAGTTTAACAAGCATGAAGTTATCCCCCATTGACAGATCACACTGTCCATTTTGAATAAGGGAACTAATTGAGTATTGAGGTTCCAACCCATGAGTATCATGATAGCTCTACCAAATCTTCTTAGAAAGATTCCCCCAGGGTTCCATGCATCTGTCATGATGGAGTCCGCACTATGTAAACACATCTTTAAGCCCCGAAAAGTGATTAGTTTGTCTCTTAGTTTCGGAAATTCCTCCAGCTCCAAGAAGGATTTAACATCAACTTAATGGTGAAGATATAGTGCTCTTTCAGAAGATATGTGTATGTCCAGGCAAACCACAATAAGTCACTTGTTTTGGTAGTCGGGGGCTAGAAAATACTTGGCCCCTATAGTCTAGTTCGATGGCAATTAGGTCGGTTTGACCCATTAAACTGGCCCAAGTGGCCTTTTTGTGACAGACTTGATCCAAACTTATTTTAACCGCTGTGTCTGAGCGCGGCATGTGATAACCAGTAGAAGACTGAACTGGATTCAACCATTTATAAAGGCCAGTTAAATTGATCTGAGTCAGTCCAATGTATTCTTTATACGGGCTGACCCGACCCACACCGTCTAGCTCACTTTAGACCGCCCATAGCCAGTGCCAAATAGGACTACCTCAAAATGGATATAGGCCCTAATTGTAAATGGGCCGAGCTTGCAAAACCTCAGTATTCTGTGGACCTACATTATAGGCACTAACTAACACGAACACGATCATCGATCAATTATTTCGTTATATTATTATCATAATTGCATTTTCATATCATGGACCTATGTATCTGTCTTAAGAATATAGTCTTAATCTAAAATGGCAAGGACATTGGGTGGCTGGTGAACTAAACTGATTGACCTTATGTGTATGTTTTTATCCCGTAGCCATCAGTTTGGCTAAATATGACCAAATTCAACAACTCTCTTAATTTCTATTTTAATATTTATAAATACCTTGAAAAAAATCTATTTTGAAGTAAAGTAGTTGACCATATAAAAAAAACTATTAAAATCTCTAACTCCTTCAAGTTATCTTAAGTCATAAACATGAGAAGGATAATTGAGTCAAAACCCAGAAAATAATAAAATTGAAAAAGAAGAATAATTTGCAAAACGAAAAATACTAAACAAAGACCTCACACATATTGCAGTAGCTTCCATTTGAACTTACGTATTCAATGACAGAAGAATTCTAGAGTAATCTCCAAATCCACTTCCTTTCATGGCCAACCTGAATTTAGAGATAATAAGTTTTGGTGCTAATATTATGTTTAAATGTTATTTAATCTTGTCTTTTAAGAAAAATATAATTCATTAATTACCAAAAGAGAGATTACATTTCAATTAAACTGACACAATAAGACAATTAAAGAATGTTGTATCAGTCGTGATTTGAGCCCAGAAAATAGACAGTGAATAACTAACTACTTGGCTACCCCGTGAACCATTTGTGGTTTTAGTATTTCAACTCCCTAGTTGAATTAAGGAGACAATTCTTAATAATTAGACAAGTATGTCTCTATCTATTACCAAACAACTACCCGACACATGAAACAACTAAATAAGGTTGTCCAAAGATAGTGGTGCCACAACATTATATGTAGTTGTAAATTGGTTCAAAATTACTGCACTTTTGTTGACCTTATTTTTACTAGAAATATGCACTCTTTCACGTTATTACAATGATAAAAAAAATAATAATAACATAGTCGTATCTGTTGATGTACAAATCTGACTTTCCTTCAATCTTTATGCATGCTTTTAGAATTCTTTTCTTTTCCCCCTCGTTTTTCTTTTAAAGTAATACCTTTATATGTACATTATCTTACATGAATTTCAAGCATATTCGAATTCAAATAGTTGTTGATTATTTAACCGTCTCCTAAAATTAGGAGATTATTTAGTTTCATGAAGAGATTTTATTTTCATCAATAGTCATCTTCAGACTCATACTCAAATTTTAAAAAGTTGTTCAGTAAGTTGTGATCACACTCCTACATAATGTTTTTAATGAATTTACTTTAAAAATATTGTAATTAGAACTTATCTAAAACTCATTTTAGACCTAAAACCTAAAAAAATCATAGATTTCCAATTAAAAAATACTACAGGGGTATGAATGCAAAAATACCAAATTGAAAGGTTGTTTCACAATTAACCATTTTTAATTATTCTTAACACTAAGTTAACTTTGACTAGAGATTAAAAAAACTAAGAAAAACTTGTGAATTACTCTATTAATTAAAAACAGAGAGCAACGTGA
The DNA here is from genome assembly GCA_003255025.1 of Datisca glomerata. Lineage (NCBI taxonomy): Eukaryota > Viridiplantae > Streptophyta > Magnoliopsida > Cucurbitales > Datiscaceae > Datisca > Datisca glomerata. The sequence continues at coordinate 163,224 of QANY01007073.1, read as the reverse complement.
TGATAAAGAAGGGTAAAGTGGTAACTAAGAAGATAGCGCACGGTGGAAAAGAGGTGGGGCACAGAAAGAAACGCATGCATCAGATAAATCATGAGGTTTGAAATGACAAAAAAGTCCCAAAAACACTACTTAACCGCCAAACGATAAATCTGCAAAAGAAGAATCCCACGATATCCGTCCAATGACTTGCGTGTAAATTAATAAGGAAGGCGTCGCTTGCAAGATATCCCTCTTCGCTTACCCCCTTTTTTTAAAATTTTCTCAGCATCCAATCACCCATTTTCTCTTTCTTCTCTTAACTTCATTACTATAATACTTCATTTCTTTTGTCTTTTGATCTGAAACTGAAGCTCTGTTTTTTGTCACATTTTTCTTTCACAGAGTAAAATATTCTTCTTTTTCTTTTTATATTAGGATTGGACTCATTCCTCTCATCCTCTGCAAGCAATCCAACCCATTATTCCCCCCTTTCTTCTCAACTTCTTCGCTGATTCATTTTCTATGACCAAATCTCATTCATTCTCTTTCAGAGTAAGAATTCGTCAAATGGGTTTTTATTGCCATTGATCAAGAGTCAACCTTTCTGTGATTTCCTCTTAGTTTCTTCTTCTTCCTTCTTGATTATAAATAGAACAGAGCACTCTCTGTCTCTGTTTATTGATTCAATTGTGAGGTTTTGTGTTGTCTTTTTTAATCAAAATGTTTGGCGATCTCATGACCAGATGTCTTCTGTAAGTCATTTTTTTGTCTTGAATGATTATATCTCTTTGTTCTTTTGACTTAAAAGTTGGTTTTTTTAACAGTTTTTTAATTTCTTTCTTCTTCTAAATATAGGATGCTATTTGGGTATGCATATCCAGCATTTGAGTGTTATAAGACCGTTGTTAATCACAGGGTTAATGTTGAAGAACTTCGATTTTGGTGTGAATATTGGTAAGACTTCATATTTAACTTTCTATTAAGTTTTTCTTTTCCATTTTTGTTGAAATATATTGTAGTTCATAAGGATCAGCAGCTAATTTACCCAATTTATGATCAATTTTCTCAGTTGACCAACTTGGGAGAGTTTAAAACTGCTTTTGATTTGATTTATCGTTGATGGGTTTGGGATTAAACAATAAAGATAAACTAATTAATGATAAGATTAAGGATAAATTAGAAGTTTAATTAGGTAATTATGAATTGATGTATAGAGAGATTGTTAGTAGGAACCAAATGACAGGCAGGTCCTACTTTGATTAAAGACTTCAGAATCTCCTTTTTTCCCCCAACATCCAATGATTAAATGTCACCATCTTCTTAAACAGTTCATAAATATGAATTATTACTATTAAACATGTTTGAGTCAAATTTATTGACAGGATTATTGTCGCAATTTTAACTATTCTTGAAAGGATCGGAGACATATTCATTTCCTGGTAAGTATAATAAAAGAGATCTCTTAAAATTATTATTTGAAAGTGGAATTAAGGCTTAAACTGATTTTTTTATGCTGAAAATTTGATTTTGAAGGTTTCCCATGTATGGAGAGATGAAGCTTGCACTGTTCATTTACTTGTGGTATCCAAAGACAAAGGTAATAAAAGGAGGAATTGAATAGCACTTAACCCTTTCTCTTTTGGATAATGATTCATAAAGCAGAGCAATCAAATCATTAAAAAAAATAGGGTCCAATATATATTTTGCACTTTTAGCTTGTTAACTAAAATAATTGGCGTTCAAGCCTTGAGTCAGATTGCACAGAAACATAGAGCATTACAGAGAAAATGACCAAATTATTAATAATAATACTTTTATTTTCTTGCTTTGCCTAATTTTTTGTGGTGTGGGGTTGTTGAAATAATGTAGGGAACAGGGTATGTGTTTGATATGTTGTTGAGACCGTATGTAGTAAAGCACGAACCAGACATTGAACAGAAGTTGAAGGATTGGAGATTAAGGGCTTGGGATATTGCTCTTTTCTACTGGAAAAACTGTTCTGAATTGGGCCAATCTGCTTTCCTCCAAGTTGTTCATTACTTGGCTTCTCAGTCTTCTTCTCCTCCTCCCACCAACTCTGTCACTACGACTCAGGTATCCAATCCCCCCTCGCCCTCTTTCATCTCCTTCTCTTCTTTCCCTTACCGAATACCCAGTAGATAAAGCCTAGATTATATGTTGAAATTAAAACAGTGACTCGAAAATGCAGAAAAAGGAGCAGAAAGATCCACCCCCGCCGCCACCGAATGACTTGCCATCATTTTTCAGAAAACCAGGCAAAGAAACCAGCCAGTCAAGCAAGAACAATAGGTGGGCTCCAAGTGCTCCGCCGTTGCCCGGAGCAGGAATCAAGATTAACCGTGATTTAACGGAGACACAGAAATCTGATGTTGTGAAAGTTCACCTCGACAGCCAAACAGGGTACGTCCATGTCGAGGATATGGAGCCACAAGTTCCTCCTCAGAAGCAGCAATCTCGATTTAGGCGACTTACACATCGTTAAAGAAACAAAAAATTCTTTGTAATAATCTCTCGAATTGTACAAACCCATTAGCCCCAATAGAAAAAGAAAAACAGGGATTTCTTCTATTTTTCATTACAAACTCAGATTGATTGTCTTTTTGGTTGCAGTTCTGTAATTGCAAATTTTGCAAAAAAACGACAATATGCTTGCAATTCTGAATGAATGCACATAACTAGGAAGGAATAAAATCTATTAGCAGTATAATTGTCGCCAAGAATCGCTACTGGGTCATGTTCACCCTAATTAACCGGAGGATCCGATCAAAAGCTCTGGTCATGCTCGGAATCAGACGGCGGTTGATAAAGCCGACGAAAGCAGAGACGGGGTTGAGGACAGAGAGTCTGAGCCAGAGATGGTGGAGGAAGGGTGGTCTGGAGGACGAGCTCGGGGACGAAGACGCGGGCTGGAGGTACGCCCAAGCAGCCTGCTTGACAAGACGGTGGCGGATGGAGATGTCATCGCCGGAATTGGGGGTGGCAGCGGCGGTAGGAGAGATTAGGGTCTCGGTCGAGGGTAGTATGTCAGTAAGAGAGGTGTATATAATGGAATTGGAGGAGGAGGAGGACGACTCGAAGGATTTAAGCTCGAAGAATAATGGTGATGGTGGTGAAGAAGATGTTGAGGTTTCGCTCGAGTGGGGGAAAGTGGAGCTGCAGCGGAGCTTGGTGGGGGAAACGGTGAGTTTTGCCGGAAGGACGACTGGCGTGGTGATGGAGTTTCTTCGGCGAAGATTTGATGAGAAAAGTTGTTGCCTTTGTTTTTCGGTGACATACCCGCCCATGGTTAGAAAGAGAATTTTTTTTTTTTTTTTGAAAGAGAGCTTAATTAGATTTGAAATGTTGGTGTTGCTCGTTGCTGTAAAATAAGGAGGAAGAAAAGAGATGCAACCTCAACCTAAGAAAGTAGGAAATGGTCTTTTCTGATTTACTAGTTTTGGTGATGAGATATGTTATTAGTTGGGGTCAAATGAAGCGGCTTAGACTATATGAGAGCCTTTATTGGGTCTTTGATTCCTTGTTTTAATGGGGTGGGGGTGGGTCATCAACTACTGTTGATTGCATGTTTCTAGACGTGTTCCATTTTGATGGCTGTTTCTTGAATCCTTCCCACCACAACCAAAATCATACAGAAGAAACTTTCTTTAACTAACTGATATTGATGCAAGTGTAAGAGAGAGGCATCATCATCATCATTATTATTTGCACAATTATATCCACATTTAAAAGATGATGAAAGAAAGATGAATTTGATTGAAAGCCTGCAATTTTTGGCCAAAGATCTTGACCAGTTGAACCTTGAGCTGTATTTAGTTTATCTATCCCTGATTCCCTCCAAAGGGGAAAATTTGAAGACTGCATCACTACGATCAGCTCATGCTGGAAGCAATATGCGGTGTCATGTTTTGTATAATCTGGACAATCGAATACACTTTGCATGGCCCATACTTACTGTGTACAAACTTTTAGATATGTTCTCAAAAAGATTATTTGTTTCTCGAATTGAATTAATCTTGGTCATGAAATCAAGGTCTAGATCTAGATTTAAAATAGTTCAGACAACCCCAATTCCCATTAGACATGTTCTTCGTCTTAGAAGACAGAATAAACCGCTAGGAATGACTCAATAGGAAAATTTTATCTATTGCTAATCATTTCACCCAAAAAAATACAACTTACTTTTGCCTGATGCCTTAACAAGTTGCAAGAAATCTAAGGAGAAATAACAACAAATTCACCAAATTTCCAAACTCCAAGTATCTTGAGATGGAAGAACATATCCTAATATCATGTTCATTTCTGTTTATTTAAACATGAAGACTCCTTTGAAACAACTCTTTGACATATTAAAGGCTACTTCCATCACTGAAAATTCAATACAGCATTCAAGTTTCCGGGAAGCATTTTTACCTAACATGAATCAAGTTAATCCTCACATAAAACCCAAGCTGAAAGAAAACTTTCATGAATTGTTCAATCTTCAAATGTCTTGGGCGGTGTTAGGACCAAAAGCACCATCAATCAAAAAGAACCCATTGACTAAATCAACATATCAAACAATTTGGAATTGCTCTAAATTTCACTATAATTACAGCATGAACACCATAAAGGAGAAGTCATCAATGGAGAAGAAGAATTACAACATGCCTCCAAGCTTACTTGAAATTCCATCTCATTGGTTTTTAACAGTACAGGAAGAGGGAAACAAACACCGTTTTCCATAGACAGAAGGTGTCTACGCCTAATCCTATTCTCTAAGCTAAACGAGAAGTACTGTGGAAAATCTTTAACCTCTTTCAAATCCCTACTCATTTCTACCATTAAGTAATTCAACTTCGGCTCCAAATTCTCCTTAATGCTGTAGCAAAAAAGCTGAGGAAATTTCCTAAACATAGTTTTGACATCTCGGTGTGAGAGGCCCAATTTCTCAAAGTATTCAATTCTGGGTATCAGCTTATCTTCTACACTACATGAAAGTAAAGACGTGTGCTTGTTTACCTCTGATATTCCAATGCTTTGGAGGAAGTACATGGTCGGGCGGAGCCGGTTCTTGACGCTGCACGCAAGCAATCTAGGCCGACGGTTAATGACACGCTTTAGATCTAAGCCATTAACGCGAGCTTCCCTGAGGAGGAAGGTGAAAATTGGTATGATGTCAAAGACCCGGTAAGTGAGAATCTCAGGGCACATCCCGACGATCCTGCGGAACTCGATGGCAGTGAAGTTCATGGAGGTCATGAAATCCACGACGGATTTTATGTCGGTGAGAGAGACGGAGACGACTGGAGGGTGGTTTTCGATGAGCGAGAAGAAGTTGATGCCAATGGAGTCGAGATAGAGCATTTTTTCTTGGAAATTGGAATGGAGGTCCTGGGTGAGGGATAATGGAGGCGATACAAAAGGGGTTTTAGGGGTTATTGGGACTGGTTTGTGAGGGAGGGAAGTGGGTGTTTTGGTGGACGAAGCTATGGGGAATGCAACATTTGAGGGATGAGAAATTAGAGAAAACTCATGGTTGGGAGTGAGAAAATAGGGAAGTGGAGATGGGTTGAGAGGTTTTCTGTTGAAGATGAAGTGGCGGGCAATGTCTAGCATTTCCTCAGTGCTGCTGCAAATGCTACATACGGACCTCCTGAGCATGGAAGGGTTCTGAACAACAAAACTTTCCAGATTACAATTATGATTCCAGATATATTGGATGAAACATCATAGAAAATGAGCATGTTAATAGGTTCCATATGTCTGTTTGAAGTTTCTCAAAATGTGAAATATTCGACCTTAATCTGTCACAATACGGACAAACATAAACGCAATTTTGTTACTAATTGACTAGAAGCTAAAAAGCTTGATGAAATTCAGAGCTTTGAAATGAAGTATTTCATACACTAAAGCCCCACAACTGCAGATAAAAAGTAAACTCGTGAAGTTTAAATTATCATTCCGTGAAAACTACCTTGATAAATTCCTGGTCAAAGACAGCATCTGCCCAAAATCTTCTCCAAGTATTTCATACACTAAGCTATCAGACTATCAGCAGTCACTATAAATATATAGTCACTTTGCTCTTAAAAAGACAATGCAGCTATTAGCAAGAGCTCTTGGAACCCATAAGTATCATCTGATTATAGAACTTGATACATAATCAGTTAAGAGAAATAGCTGAAGCCCGCAAAAGAAGCACATTGCTTGTAGCAACAACGGCAATGAAGAATTCGAATGAATTACAATGTTAAGAATTACAATCAAAGGATTGAAATTGCTATCTTGGAGAAGATGCACAAAACAATAATCCAATCAACAAAATTGAGAAAGTAAATGTTGAGGAAGAGCACAACGCTGATATGCTGCAGAATAACAACCAAAAATTCGAAACACAGTGAAACTAGTATGCCAAAGCGTACCAACCATAGCTAGCTTCCTAGAATAGAATCAGAAAACAAAAATGGGGAAAGGAAAAATATAAGAACTCTAAAAATTTACTTATACAGAGGCCCTGACAGTGAAACTTCGTTTAGCCTGAGGACGAGCGGACGAGATTGATCGAGGCACAGAAGGCTGGAACGTTTTCCGGAGACCGACGAAGGATTTGAGCAGTATTGGAGAGATGGGTTTTGAGAATGGAGCAACGGCAGCAGTGGACTCGGCAGGGAAATGATTAGACAGGGGGAAATAGAGATGGGTTTGGCGGTAGTGTGGTTCATAATCCTATCTATCTAGATTAGAGAGAGTGTTCCGCGTTCGTAAAACTAAAGTAAACTATAGGAATAATGGTGTAATCTAACCGAAGAAGCACAATGATCATGGGCTAAGCTCATGGTGTGGGATTGCCATGTGATGGAAAGCTCAGTAAGAGATACTAGCAACGGGCTGGTTTTCGAACTAGCCCTAGGCCCATGATTCCAAATGGATCATGCAGTCGTATGTCAGGTTCCCCCGGATGTGTGGAGCCGGTAATCCGATATATGAACCACACTACCACCAAACCCATCTCTATTTCCCCCTGTCTAATCCTTTCAACCACCACTTGTCCACCTTAGACTTTCCTATTGACACTAGGCTTTGATTTCTCCGCCAAAAATGGCTTGCTCTGCTGCTACAACTACTCTCATTTCCTCAAATCCGAGTGTTTTCGCTGCCAAGTCCACTGCTGCCGTTGCTCCATTCTCAAAACCCCTCTCTCCGACACTGCCCAAATCCTTCATCGGTCTCCGGAAAACGTTCCAGCCTTCTGTGCCTCGATCAATCTCCTCCGCTCATCCTCAGGCTAAACGAAGTTTCACTGTCAGGGCCTCTGTAAGTAAATTTTTAGAATTTTCATATTTTCCGTTTCCCCATTTTTGTTTTCTGATTCTGTTCTAGGCAGCTGTTTATGGTTGGTACGCTTTGACATACAAGTTTCACTGTGTTTCGAATTTTTTTTAGTTATTCTGCAGCATATCAGCATTGTGCTCTTCTACAACATTTTACTTTCTCACGTTCGTTGATTCGACTATTTTTTGTGCATCTTCACCAAGATAGCAATTTTAAACCTTTGATTGTAATTCTTATTATTTTAATTCATTCGAATTCTTCATTGTCATTGTTGCTACAAGCAATGTGCTTCTTTTGTGGGCTTCTGATATTTCTCTTAACTGATTATTTATCAAGTTCTATTATCAGATGATACTTATGGGTTTTAAGAGCTCTTGCTAATAGCTGCATTATCTTTTTAAGTGCAAAGTGAATTCATAGTGACTGCTAATGGTCTGTTACCTAACTGACAAAAAAAGAACCATTTCAGCAAACTTATTGGTTCTTGAAGTTTCCTTAGCTGTTTTTTTTCCTAACTCCCTGTCCAGAGTGAACTTCCGCTGGTTGGAAATACAGCACCAAATTTTGAGGCAGAGGCTGTCTTTGACCAGGAATTTATCAAGGTAGTTTTCACGAAATGATAATTTAAACTTCACGAGTTTACTTGTTATCTGCAGTTGTGGGGCTTTAGTGTATGATATACTTCAAATTTCAAAGCTCTGGATTTCATCAAGCTTTTTAGCTTCTAGTCGATTAGTAACAAAATTGTGTTTATGTTTGTCCGTAGTGTGACATATTAAGGTCAAATATTTCACATTTTGAGAAACTTCAAACAGAAATATGGAATTTATTAGCATGCTCATTTTTCTATGAAGCTTCATCCAATCTATCTGCATTCATAATAGTAATCTGCACGTCCTTCTAGGCATTAATGTGTGCATTCCATAATAGTTGAGGATTTGTTTAGGAAGAAAATGCTTAGATATGTGTTTCATGTGCAGTCACCAGTTAATTGCTTTTGTATACTACCTCATGTTCTAAACCATTCCATTTCAGGTCAAACTCTCCGAGTACATAGGGAAGAAATATGTTATTCTTTTCTTCTATCCATTGGACTTCACGTTTGTGTGTCCGACAGGTTTGTTCAATACTAAACCTCTCCAAGTTAAGTTTCATATTATAAAAAGTAATACTATTACTAAAGCTTTCTTAAATGTCTTCTCTAATCTCTCTCCCACCTTTCATTTCGTAGAAATTACTGCTTTCAGTGACCGCTATGAGGAGTTTAAGGAGCTAAACACAGAAGTATTGGGTGTTTCTGTTGACAGTGTGGTATGTTTACCCATTAAACTATCTGTCTTGTCAGAAATTTCTCTATTTCTCATTAACTACAGATTACTGTTGTTCCTTGAAATTAGAAATCGCTTATCTATTGAAACGAAAATGTTATTTGTTTTGTAGTTTTCGCATCTTGCTTGGGTCCAAACAGATAGAAAGTCTGGTGGTCTTGGTGATTTGAAGTATCCACTGATATCTGATGTCACAAAATCAATATCAAAATCTTATGGTGTACTGATTCCAGATGAGGTATGAGAAGGTCGTATCAAAGATTCGACATACCTTTTTATGATAAACATCAAAATGATCGGTTATGAATCTTAATTCTTCTGTAAATCTTCAACATTTGTTCAGAATGCATATTAGTTAGTGCTAAATGTAGTTGTGTTAAATTGTGGAAGGGAATTGCATTAAGAGGACTCTTCATAATTGACAAGGAAGGGGTAATACAACATTCTACCATTAACAATCTCGCCATTGGTCGGAGCGTGGATGAGACAAAGAGAACTCTCCAGGTAATCACATCGGGTTATAGAATATAGATGATTCGTTAAGTACGAACGAAAGAACGAAATAATTCTCGTTAACTTTCTGTCTGTGTAGGCTCTGCAATATGTACAGGAGAACCCAGATGAAGTATGCCCAGCTGGGTGGAAGCCTGGGGAGAAATCCATGAAGCCTGACCCTAAGCTCAGCAAGGAATACTTCTCAGCAATATAAAGTTGGGTAAATTTAAAGCCTTTTTAGGTATTTATTATGTTGATTTGATTAGGGAGGTATAACAAGTCTGAATTTGATGCAATTTCTTCATCTTATTCACTGTGAAACTTGAGCAGTCTGTAATTTGAGTTGTTTTACTTGTTTTTTGCGGAATGCATCTTATTGGAGTGTCAAATTTCTTGCCATTTTCTTTTGAAAGAAGCAGCAAAAATGGATTGAAGGCTGACTTTAAGAATACAAAAGGTTAATAATGATTGCTCCATATATATTTTTTTTCAGTTTAGTCCTTGAACTTTTAACACTATTTCAGTTAATTTCTTATCATTCATGACTTGACACATTAAACACTCGATATTGTGTTGAATTAGTACATGTCTCAATATCGTTACTTTCTTAACGTCTCACTTACGAAATAGACAACAGGATTTAGTTGACGTTGGGTTAAAAGTTCAAGGACTAATCTCGTATAATGTTTAAAGATGAACTGAGAGAGAGCAAAATGACAAGACCAAGAACTAAACCGAACTAATAGAGACCAAACAAGGCATTGTAATGTAGCAGGAGAACACGTCATTTTGACTACCACAATAGTGTATTTCATTGCTCCCACAATAGTGTATTTCATTGCTCCTTTTTTCTGTAAGTGATGAATACTTGAGCCAGAGAGATGTTTTTTGATCAATAGCTACATAACACATCTTGTTGATTGAGAATCATATTCGTAACTACTACTGTTTTATCGGTATGTCTGTCTCTGATAATTAATTCTGGCTGACCGCGTCTTAGAAGTATCATGAATTAAACTAATAGAGATCAAAATTAATTAAACTAATAGAGATCAAAATGAAGATGAAGAACAGTCTAATGATTATGTATTGGCTCCAACACCAAAAATTGAGAATTTTACAAGAAAATTATAGAATATGCATATATGACGTTTGCAAGTTTCCAGCTATATTACAAAGAAACAGAGTATCTAATGGAGAATCTCTCATATCAAAAACAACAATTATTCCAATGTACCCCAAGTCAGAAAGTTGACCAAAGCTTGCTGTTAGGGTGCTTAATTATTTTTATTAGAAACTAATCTAATTGGTAGTTGTTTATGATCAGTTAGAATCTCTTATTTCCTTATCTATAATGAGAGTCATAGATTGGATGATAATTAAGATTTTGGTAATTATTTGCTTGGCTTAATCTAACTTGGATTGTAATTAGAATAAATCTTATGTAATTTAATCAAATACAATTGGTCATTAATTAAGAACCATGTACCTCACATGTGCACCCCAACATAGAAAACAATGAAAGTAATATTAACTCAAAGACTCGCTAATTTTACAACTTAAAAAAAGACAATTAAGGTATTAATTTGTGTACTAACTACTAACTACATAAATTAATTAAAATTTGTTATTTTATAATTAAATATATCTTTGTTTTGATCATATTATTAACGTGAATAGTTTGTTGGCCTACAAAAGATTTAGATTCCCCAGAGATTTTTGTTAAAAGTCTAAAGATCAGAGCAGAGCTTAAAGTTGACATTAATTGCTTAAACTGGAAATTAATTTTATGAAACATGCTAATTATAACTATATTTTGGTGGTCCTAAATAGGATCTAAATTTTATTAAGTATACTATCTCTCATGTATTTTTTCTGTACATACTTCCGAATAATATGAGACTTCTTTTAAATTCATCGATTGAATTTAATGTGATAATCTTTGGATCTAAAAATTTAAGTTGTTTGATGTTATAATTTGATAATCAATTTCATCACTTTTGATAACATTCAATGCAGATCTTCAGGAACTATTGATTTAAAAAAGAAAAAGAAAAATCCAATCTTTTTTCGATTTTTATAAACATAAGAAAAAGTATAAAGAGCATGAATTGATATTTTCATTCACATTGCCATTTTCTTTTCTTAGTTCGAACAAAGTATACATTCACTGACTTTTCTGACACCCCAAAAGGAAAACAAATCAAAAGCTCCTGTGCCTACCCAACGCTGCCTTGTATTCTAGTAAGCTTTGCTAATTATATAATTTATATACTGAAGAAGCAAAATCCCAAAATGCCACCTAGATTCGTAAAATGTCGTATTACGTGGCGATCTCTGGCTCCGCCACGTAACTTCTTCGATCCACCTCCTCCCACACCAACTTCGACGTTACTTCATCATATTCTGGAACATAATCCTGATAAAAAAGTGATAATAGATTAAGTAAATGCCAACCTAATTATAGAGATTTTAGCATCTACTATCTTATTACCATTTCCATTTCTATATCTACATGAAAACTTCAGAAAACACCACTAAAACATCAATAGGTCAAACATAGTCATCAACCGGCTATTTCGATTGTGAAACAATTTTCATATCATGTCACATATAATTTTTTTTAAAATGTTATGTAATTAATCTATACCGTGCGTGACACCGGAAAAATAAATTGCAATTATGATTTTAACATGTAATCACACACACTATTTGGATTATCAACTTTTAACAAAATTATTAACGCCCATAATACTACGTAACATTACTGACGTTTTTTATTATTACTTGAACCAAAAGTTATAAAAATCAGCACACCATTGTCTAAAATCTAATTATTCAAATACTATTAGAATAGTCAAACTATATGCATGATTCTACTTTAGAATTGTTTATTGATTTGTAAGAAACAAGAGACAAACAGCATTCTCTTCCAAGAATAATGGAACTGTGTAAAGGTCAGCATAGCCCTCCCTTAAACTAATCAGACACTAATCTTAATTATTTTCAATTATTTAAATGACACTTTCAATAATTATTGATCTTCTAATAATATCATATAAATTAAATCATGATTAGTTTGATTACCTCAAGTTGTCTAACTAAAAGCTTGGCAGTTGGAGCAGACAAGATAATACGACGTGCGGTTGGGGAGATAAAGCCTTCATCCACGGCCTTATCAATGAAACACAACAACGAATTGTAGTAGCCATCTACATTTAATAGACCCACCTGCAATTAAAATATAATTATTATAATAACAATAATTAATTAAGACTTAATCAATGAATATACACTGACCAAGTTCGAGTTAACAAGTTCTTTATCTAACCAATAAATAAATTAATTGACATAATATTCTATCAATTAAAACTTAGTGTATATTACTCGGAAAATAATATATTGACGTGATCATAACGAAAATGAAAATAAAAATTTTCCTTTGACCAAAATTTCTACTATTTTAAGTGATTAAGAATCTTTTAATCCATTCAAATGGAGACCCTCACAATCAATCAAGCCTCCAAATCAAGTAGAATTAAGTATAATATTGGAATGGAAAATCTCATGTTATCTTTTTTCATGTGTGAATCTGAATTAAGTAATCTAAGACTATCTTTCCATGTGAATCAGAATTTAAGTCCCACATGCTTTGATTCTCCGCTCACAATTCCTCTAATAGATATTGAATTTGACCATTTTTGTCATTTTCTCTATTCTCCACTCTGATCTCATTCCCTCTTCCAGTATGTTATTGTTACAGTAACATAAAAAATTTCTACAGAAAATGTACAAAATCTTCATTTGTACTATTCCGATGTCTAAGAGCACTTGTGATTAGCGAGGCTAATGATAGTACTTAAGGATTTTAATTAGCCATTAATAAGAACAAAAGAGTATTCCCTATATTATCGGATATGCGAACACAAATTGATTTCCAATGGTATGAAAAAGTACCTTAATCAAAAACTATATGAATCACACCAACATATTTCAAAGAACTCATTACAGAGACTAACTAAATGAAACAACAATAAGATGTCTTTCTTTCTTACCGGTTTGCGGTGGATTCCGAGTTGAGCCCATGTAATGACTTCTAGCAGCTCTTCAAGAGTGCCATAACCACCTGACATTGTTCAATATAAGTACAGAAATAACGTAACCACTTTTCATACTAACTCCTCAGTTTAAAAAACTTATAGTTTTTACCAGGAAGAGCAATGAATGCATCAGCCTGACGAGCCATCTCAGCTTTTCGTTGGTGCATATCAGACACGGCTTTTAATTCACCCACAGTTTCTCCAGTTATCTACATATTACAACACAGTACTTGCTTGTCATATATTATTAACCATAAGGTGTTAACATGAGAGGCATCCTTAAACTCACTAATATGTATTTGAATCAGTTTCCAAGGGAGAATGTTGTTTGTTTATTATAAACATACCTCTCTAGGCATTAGAGTTCTTGGAATGATTCTGCGCACACAAACACATACAGAAGTTAATTAAGATTGTCCAACACATTAACCATACATGCATGAATTCACTCCATATATCCAGTTGGAACGTGTAGAAAAGTTTTATTAATACACAATCATGCGATAGGGAAAACACACGTACTATCAGTACTATTAAGACAAATTCTTCAGTATTCGTGTGAGTACTGAAATCTTAATATTTCTTTTTTCAAATTCCAAGAAGACAAGAGCTCATTCATTTTCTATCCAAACTAAAAGTTCAGTGATTTAGCGAAACGTCAACAATTAAAAGTGTACATATATTTTTTTTCTAGCTACCTGCTTGTTTCCTAAACTTTTGGATCTAATTTCTTACTTTATTGGAAGCCCAGTGTGTACGAATTGCATGTACCAAAAATAATTCAACTTTATCCATTGATGAAAGCTGTTTAAAAAGTTTGTTTCCTAACACTATCAATAATTTAATGCACACCTTTTAGGCTGCAAACAAAATACACAACCTTTTTTCACACAGATTTTGAAATCATGTTCACCATCTCAAAACGCAAGTTATTATATATATAATCCTAGTTTATCTAATACATTTCCAATATAATATTTTGGTTTTTACATTTTTTGGAAAATTCATTTTCTAATTAATTTCCCGTCATTAAAAAGAAATTTAAAGTATTGAAAATTAACCGATACTTTTAAAGTGAATTGCATCTGTTACGTGATTTAAAACATAATATTTCACTCATTTTTTTTAAAAATGAATAAGTGAATTCTTATGAGGAGGGCAAAACATTTAATCCCATAATGTCTGCCTTTGAGCAGTTTGAGAAACAAAACATCATGAAGACTTGGGTGCATGGTTCAAGATAAAAACACTTGACACCAAATTCGAAGCACAAAAAAAATAGTAATGATGGGTAGGAAAAATGATATGCTTTGTCCTCCTAATTTCTTCACATTAATTCTCCCACAAGCAACCAAGAGAGAGAAAGAGATAGAAATAGAGAGATAGAGAGAGAAACAAACCCTAGAACATGGCGCCCACCATCATGAACTGCCTGTGAAACAAGACCCATCAATCCCACGCTCCCACCTCCATATACTAAATCAATCCTTCTCTCCACCTTCATCCAAACAAAACAAAAAACCAACCACATCGAAATTTGCAAACCCATTAACACGTGCTACAAAACAACCATTATTTCTTCGATAATTACAACCAAGTACTAAGAAGAGCTCAACTAAAACTTAAACCCCTCATGAGGGGTAATATAGTAAATTTAATGGGAACCCTCATGAAGAAGAATCATGGAGGGTTTAAGTCATGGAAGCTTGTGAAGGGTAAGAACCACGCTGTTCTGTTCAGCGTCATGATACCAAGAGAGCACGTTTGGTTCCCCTATTTAAAACTATCATATTATTATTTTAAAAATAAATTTATTATCAAATTATTTTAATAAGTGATAAACTTCGATCTTAATACATGATGTTTGCATCAGCTAAACAATCAAAATTTAATATCTAAATTAATCTGAATTTAATGAAAAAATATTGATTTTTTTTTAGAAAACGGAGATCATGCAAGAAGGCTGCTCAACTGACAGGCAGGTTACAGCTAGCAGTTTCTCTCTCTCATGCTAAACATAAACCCTAAACTCATTCCCTAACAATCATATGCCCACGTTGAATTGCTTTGTTTGGGCTTCAACGGAACCCAGCTGCAGATGAATCACAAATTACGTAAAAAATAATTAATTTTTTTCTGCAAAAGATATTTTAATCTCTTTGTTCACTGAGAAAAAAAATCTCAAAATTGTAGTGACAATTTTTAGAATTTATAAAATGGTTGAGAAGACATTGATTAAAAATGTGTGCAATTGTTTTAAATAATAGATTAGATTGACACAGACCTTAAATTCTGATACAGATGCGATGTGATCATCAGTTCCAGTCATTCATATTCAAATTTATATTTATAATTCATATTTATAATTGTGTACGGTGAAAAATAAAGTTCGAAGTAGAAAGTGAAAAAAAAATAAAAAAGAAGGGTATACCAATTCTTTGCCGAGTTCAACAGCAGCTTCTTGGTAGCTAGCTTTCTTCCCAGAACTGCTTCCACAGAACACACAAATCCTCTTGAACCTCGATTCTCTCTGTTCCATCTCTCTCTCTCTCTCTCTCTCTCTCTCTCTCTCTCTCTCTCTCTCTCTAAGGAAAGTGATGTGCCTTGAAGAAGAAG
>QANY01007073.1:0-147320 GCA_003255025.1 Datisca glomerata | reverse complement strand
TGAGAATGAGAACAAAGTGAGTACTTCTTAATGTATATATATAATAAACAGAACCCAAAAATGTGGTGTGAAATAATAATATTTTCTGAATTATTTATTTAATTTAAAACTGGGTTTCATTTACAAATTAATATTTTTTAATATGCAATGGAAAGAGATTAGCAAACGTAGTTCCCTTTTGACTATATATAGAAGCTCATGAGATACGTCTTTTCTAGAGACATTTTCTTAAGTTATTTTGAGTGTTTTTTTTTCATATTTTATATTGGTGAATGTGAACTATTAAAATATTTTGTACAATCACAGCGCATAAATTAATTTTGAAAGGATTGGACAATAAACAATTTTATTTTTTCTCTCAAGGAGGTGTAATAAAAATTGTGTTTCTTTTTTCCAATGTTAAAATTTTATGGGATTTGAGAGTTATGTGATTTAAATCCACCATCTTTAATTTGTGTATTAGAGGTTAATCAATATTTTAACTTATATTATTAGTATAATAAACATATTATAACAACTTTCATATCTTAATTTTTGAATGACTCATAGTAAATTAGTCATTTCATTTAAAAAATGGAGCATTCGTCTTTGTTAAGTAATAGCATAGGTTATAATTAGTTAAGATCTTATCTTTCAGTTAGATTTGAACAGATCATATCTGCCACAACTTTTTTATATTAAAATGATAATTTTTTTTTTCTTAAGGGTCTGCTCTATATATAAATCTGACAGAATGAATCAGATTCAACTTACTTCTTCTGTTGCTTTCAAAGGGCACATAATCCAAATACTCTTGGTTAGAGAACTAGCTGGCTAGTATTTTATGGTTTTACATTTGTACCATTTTTTTAGTTAGCCTTCGTAACTTTATTTGAATATGTTTAACTGTCGTATAATTATTATGATTTTATTTCTATTTTCTGTTTAATTTCCATCTTATCTTATTTGTTTGATTAAGTGATGAAAATTGTAATCGTCATTTATTAGTTTGTTATTATTTTTTTCTCTCAAGGAAGTGTGATAAAAAATTGTTTTTTTCAATGTTCAAATTTTATGAGATTTGAAGTTATGTGATTCAAATCCATCATCTTTAATTTATGTATCAGAGTTGAATCAATATTTTAACTTATATTACTAGTATAATAAACATATTATAACAACTTTCATATCTTAATTTATGAATGGCTCCTATTATCATAGGAAATGCAGCCTCCATCGTTGCTAAGCAACAACATAGGTCATAGTTGTTTAAGATATGGTCATTCAATTAAATTTGAACAGTTCATATCTGACTGAACATTATTATATTAAAATGATAATTTTTTTTAGATGTCTGCTCCATCTAGATCTAGAAGAACAAATCAGATTCAACTTTCTTCTTTTGTTGGTTTCAAATGGCAGAGAATACAAATACGTTCAGTTAGAGAACTAGCTGGCTAGTATTTATGACAGCGGAACGACCCAGATTCAACTAGCTGGTAGAACGAGCCAGATTCAACTTCCTTCTTCTGTTGGTTTTTATCGGCAGTTAAAAAAAACCACCAGAAAAAATGTTTAAAATGAGAGTTTTAATTTAAAATCACCGGTAAAAGTCAGTAGTTTTTTACTCTATGTCGGCGGTTCCAAATTGCTGGAATAAAAGATAAATTTAAAAGCCATAGCAACGGTTCCAAACTGTTGCAGGAGAAACCATGAAAGCGGAAGGACCACTTCCATTTGAAACACCATTCATACCAGAAAAGAATTTACAGAGGAAATACCATTTACCTGAGAAGAATTTGAAGACTAACTTCTCTTATATCTGTAATAGTTACTGAGGCAGAATGTCCTGGTTTAGCACACACTTAACAAACTATGACACGATTACCATTGAAGCCTCCATTTCTACCACCTTTTTCTCATCTTCGACCATAAAAACCTCTTATGTTATTCTGAAACTGTTGCTGACCATTTTTTGAAAAACCTTTATTTCTGTTTTGATTTTGATTGAAATTTTGATTCTGGCCATATGGAACCTCTTATTTCCTGTGTTTGCACACATCTTCATGTTATTATCACTTTCTATTCAAATGCTTTTCCATCCTACTCTCATAGCGCATCATCAAAGATTGAACTTCTCCTACTCCAAGCCTTTATGTTCTTGACATAATACTCACAACCGATGGATCGTATTCAGATCCTAAGTCATTCATTATGTACGTGATCAATTCTTGATCAGTAATCTATTGTCCAACAATAGCTAAACTACCTGGCAAACTTTCTCATTTTATCATAAAACTCATAAATGGACATATTAGCTTTTGTCGTTCCTTGCAAAGACCCTCTTAATTGAGTAAGTCTTGCTCTTGATTGATTGACAAAGCTTCTTATTAAGGAATTCCACACTTCTGCTTAGTTATTATATTGGGTTATTGTCCCTAAATCACCCTTGATAATTGAAGACCTCATCCACCTTCGAGACTTTTCTGTGGTTTTTCCTCTGGATTGAAGACAATTTCTTCTAATACGTGCCTCAAAATTGCTGGCATAATTTGTGATCTCCATAGCACATAATTACTTCTATCAAACTTCACTGAAACTGTAATGTTCAGTGTATTCATGAAAAAACTTACTCAGCTCGCAACGATATTCGCAACATTTGTGTTACTAGTGGAGTTTGTCTCAACCATGGACGTTTGTCCTTCTTCTTGCTCTGATACCATGAAAGATTGTAAAGAGAGTGGAAGAAATCAATTTCGTATTATTCAATCATCAACGAAAATCAAATGAAGACTAGTATTATATATTGACTAGCTTCAAAAGAGGTTATTAATAGAGAGTTACAACTGCATGGGAAGAAAATGAGCTTAACAGAAAACTAACTCTCTTAACAACATTCTTAACCAAACCTTAACAAGATAACAAGCTAACTTACAAAGCTGAGCTAGCAACTGCACTTCTCCTTAATAAATGTCCCTACGTTTTTTATATAAAGGACTTCATTCAAACAAAATCAACAAAGATTACATCATTGAGGTATTCTCCTCATCGTTACAATTCTCACAAATGGAAGAATAGGAAATTCATCAGCTATATTATATTTAGTTATAGAATCAATAATTGTGTTAAGTTTCATATTAATAATTTACTCAATTACTGCTAATATCATAAAACATACATGTTATGGGTGCGTAACCCCCAAGCTCATTCCCCTAAGGGTGGTGTGTGTCTTTCTAAGCCATCTAAGTGAGGAATGCAATGTCTTCAATAGGTAAACCCAAGGGGCAGCTCGGGCAAGTCAGAAGCTAGAAAAGAAGTTTAAGACCCTTGAGATTAGGAAAATGAGTAGGGGAGGTCATTCAATATTTAATGTTTTCACCTGCCAGAATGGCTTGTATCATGGGGGCTTACATTCAGGTCAGGGCAGGGTGCATTAAATGTACCCGTATTTAATGCATTAGCCTTCCTCCCAAACAGGACCCTCACCTGCTCTTATCGAAGACAATTGGGGGCGAGATTTGTTATGGGGTTGCCCAAGGACTCTCCAACCTTATAAATACCTCCATCCCCAGTGTAGGAAAGGTAAGTTTATAGAATCTACACAAAAACTCTCTGAAATTCTCCCCATACTTTTAGCTTAAACATTGGAGGCCCTTATACAAGGAAGCCATCTTCCATATTCCCCCGTCTTAGGGTTTTTTGTTCTCGTGTGTAGGCAGTCATTCACCAATTAACTCCCAATGGTCTACATTCACAACCTTCAACTTCTTCCCCCAACAAGCTGTAACACTTATTGTGATAACATAAGTATAATAAATTATCAAAAACAATTTCGCCTACCTTTTTTCATTATCTCATTATACTCAAAATTAAACTCAAATGAACAAAACCTTAAACCTTATTCTCGATGACATTGTGAGCCCCCTCACGGTCAATGTCATGTCAAACCTTTGGTATCCATAAGTAGTTTAGACAAAGATTACTACTTATAATCTATCTTATAATCTAGAGTCAACTCACTAGCTTATAATCTATCTTCAACAGGAATGAAGCCTTCTAACTAAGTCGTTAAATTCATGGTGGTATCTACTAATAGGATATAACTTTCTTCTCATCTTAAGGATGCCCTCTATATCTCCTACGACATAGCCTCTTGCGGCCATGCGATGCTCCATTTAGGGTAAACTATGTCATTTTGCCATATCTCAAAATAGAGCCGCCAAATCATTTTCATAAATCAAATTCATAGACTCTTCAACACTCTAAGTTTTTACGTAAAATGTGATTCACATTCGATACAATATATTGCATTATATCATTCCTAAATATCCTCATTAGAAAAAAATAATCACTTAACATTTGAGGCATCAAATTTTAACACTTATAAATTAACAACCAGACTATTTCACACTCAATGTGAGATATCTGCAACCTCATCATTCATTAGTTATGAGTAATTCGAATAACCAACGACTTGATTCATCAGGATTACAGCTATAATCTTGTTGGCTAACGTTACTCTGATATTAGTATTGATTGATATTTAGACATTCTCAATCTAAAAAACTAACACATGAGATAAGATTTTTTTCCCACACTAATCATTTGATTACCAACTCTTTTTATGATCATCTCAATTAAAGATTAAAAATTTAGTATTCTAATTTGTTGTTTCATAAGATTTTGGAGTTATCCACGAAGCTAGTTTACTCTATTTAGTTTTTATTTTAAAAAATGTTGTTAAAATATAGATGACATTTTCAAGAAGACAAGGAAATTGGCAGTAACGAAATAAATTGATCCTAGCAAGTAAGCAGAAAAAGGAAAAGAGAAAAACGAGTGATCTAACCAAATGGAAATCCGTATAAGGAAGAAAAGGTATTGGGGAAAGGGGGGTTACTTTTTCTGTCTAGAGGAATGATCTTGTGGCTGTGATTGTGACAAAGTAATCTTGTAATCATTATTCCTTTTGCATGAATTCCGCAGATTTGATTGATAGACGTGTCTTGCTAATTCTCCAAGAACCGACCGAGCTACATGGTTAAAGGTGCAAAATCAATACTACACATTGTTTCTTCTCTGCTATTTATTTATAGGAGTTGGAAAAGTGGCACACTTAAATTTAGTGTACACTTAATTCTCTCCATTTTAATATGGATATTTTAATTCTTCAATTTTTGAACCGTCAGCATTTTGGTCTAAAAGTTAAACCCCATTGAGGTTCCATTTTGGAGATTATTAATTGCGATCAATTTTTTTTACCAAAATAGAAAATGGTTGAAGGTTGATGGATTAAAGAGTCAAACGTCCTAAAATTTTAAAAAATTTGAGATAAAAAACATAAACCCTAAGATGATCAAGAATGTTTAACATTTGAAGAAGGTACTGGACACTTTAGACATTTACAAACAAAAATTTCATCTATTCTAGGTAATTTTTACGAGTTAACTAGATGGTAATTTGAATGGAGATCAAATTTTTTTCCTTGAGTACTTCATGAAATTTGGTTGGTGCAATTGAATATGGGAATAGAGAATCATATTGAATATAAGATCAAAATTGTCTTTCGATGAATGTTTGTTGTTTGAATAATATTTTAGTATGTAAAAGAAAAAACACATACTCAATTATTTCTTAAAATATTTCTGCATGCATATGAATATATTTTAAAATACATATAAACGTAACGATGTTATTTAAATGTATACAAATATTTATATGATATGCACACTAACAAACACACCCTTATTATCTAACAAACACACCCTTATTATCTGAACTGAAGGGTGTTGGACACTTTAGTCCCCCACTCAACATTGGAAGAAAATAATTTGGTCCCTCAACTTCAAAATTGATTTTATTGTGGTCTAAAAATTAACCATTGTTAGTATACCTCTAATAGAACCTTCAATCGTGGTTAATTTTTGGATCAAAAGGATACAAGTGTTAATGGTTCGGCTCGGATAATTTTTTGGAGAAGAATCAAACCAAACCGAAACTTCGGTTCGACAATACAATCGAACCGAACCAAGCTGCCCATGCTAAAGAACCAAGCCAAACCGAATCATGAGTATTGGTTCGGTTCGGTTTGATTCTTCGGTTCGAAATTTATTAGTTAAAAATAATTTTTAAATGATACTATTGAAACAAAATATAAAATTGAAGGTTTGTTCCCGTTCGGTTCGATTTTATAAGAAATTATATATAAAAATAATATAAATCTAATATTTCGGATCGGTTCGTTTCGAAAACCATCAAAATTCTGAACCGAATCGAAACTTCTGTTCTCTCATTTTTCTGAACCGAACTGAACACATATAAAAAATTGACCGAACCGAATTATTTTCGATTGGGATCGGCACAATTTGAGCACTGTCACAGAAGGGAAACAAATTTAAAGTGGAAGTACCAAAATAATCATATTCAAAATCAAGAAATTAAAGTGTCCAACAACCCAAGGTTAAGTGACGTTGGAGGCTTTGGTCCTATATTTATGCATGTCAAACTTTTTAATTTCCCAAAACGTAACCACTTTGTAAAAACATCTCGTTTATCACAAAATGTTTAAGATTGTCGTCTTTGTTCCCATCATTTATATTTTTTAATTTATTTACCATATTCTTGTAAGCTTCTCATATATTGAAATTCAAATAAACTTGTTAGTTGGAATGTTTTTATTCTACCCATACATAAATGAAAAACTCTCAATTTTCTATATCGATTAGGTAACTTAATTGTTAATCATTTTAATAAGTTAAGTAAAAGACGACATACTCAACAGACAAAACTGATAACTCAGGCACATAATTTAGTACCGTGGAGTTTATATATACGTTAAGATTCATAATGATATAAGTGTTTTAGAACTTATCAGTATATGTTTTCGATTACTACTATAGTATTTAATATATCTTTGCTCATAGTTGTGCTTAAGCACCAAGCACAACTATGGTGGTGACAACCACTACTTTTATATTATTGGAATTTTTTTAGCAATAATTAATTTTCTTTGGTATCTTCACATACGTCTATGTCCACTCTAGATAATACTTAGACTAATTTCACGAAACTCATACATCATACTCTAAAAAAATATTTTTATACAAGATTATGCAAATATTTAAGTTTTGATTTTTTTATTTTATTACAAGTCTTTTCTTCTTTGTGCTTTTTTTAATTTTTTTTATCATTTTTGTGATACTTATTTGAATTATACCATCCATGATCATTCCTAGCAATGAAAAAAGAAAGGAAAAATGGTAATTAGTGAACTAAGTAGTAAAAAAATGGTATATTTATATCCTAAACAAAAATATTCCTTTTGAAAGTGTTATTGATTTTTCTTTAATGAAACTTGTTTGAACTAGTTACCATCCATGATTATTCATTTGCTATTTGATTATCAATGAGGGAAGAAAAGAAAAATAATAATTAGTAGACTATGTAGTCAAAAATAGTATGTTCATGTCAATTATGTATGAAATTAAGTATTTTTCATAAATTAATTTATTTACACATAAATGATTTATTATTAATTTATTTATGAAATAATTATATAAATATATATTCTTTAAAAAATGAATTAAAAAAATAGGGTATCACCCTCTGATTTTTTTGTGTTTTATTTCTTTTTTTGTTTATATTTATATTTTCTTTTATTAATAGATATTGTTGTTAGTTTTAATTTATTTTGTTTATATATATCGTTTTACTTGTTTCACATATTGTTTCATTATTTTCACCATACATATTCTTTTTAAATTTATCATATATTTTTATCATCTCTAACATTTCTTTCCATTATTCTTTCTTTTTCTTTATAGTTGTTATCTCTTCTTATTCATTTATGTATTATTATCATATCATCATGGTTTTAATGTGATTATTATTTTATTCTTTTATCCTCAGACTTAGCGTTCATAAAGTAAAATCATAATAATTAGATTTAAATTTTGTTAATTTCATTATTTAGTTTTCACTAAAACAAAATCCGGTGACGAACTTTGGAATTTCTCGAATACCAAATTTTTCGAACTACTAAGGTGAAGAGTTATTTTTAGGATATCGAAAGTAACTCTAACAATTCTTTGATTTTAAAAAATATATATAAAAAAACAAAAAAAATCGATGGTCTTTGTACCACCCATTAATGATAATTTATTTTGTTCATTTTTATGATGCAAAATGTACTAAATGGGACATTCAAAAATTAATTTCTTTAGTCTTATTTTAAAATATAATTTGGATAGCATTTGATTAAATTTGGGTAACCATTTTAACAATGGGCGTTGAGGGGTGCTAATACCTTCCTCACACACAAATGACCCCCGAACCAACTTTGAGTTTTCGTAGATCAAAATTTTTATTTTAAAATTGGGTCACCAATCACACCTTAAAATGATTGGTGGCGACTCTGAACCAACTTTGAGTTTTCGTAGATCAAAATCACGAGAGGAAATGAAAGAAGAAATTAAGAAGCTAAAAACGTAAATTTTTTGAAATGCAACAATCTGGCAATTTCTTTCAAGATAGCTTGATGGGTTCTACATCTCACTGGTATATCTAATTGGTAACCACCATATTCAAAGGTGAAAATATTTAGCTGATGCTTTCTTAAAACAATACAAGTATAACATAGGCATAGCTCCTGATCGTCTGGACTACAAATGATGTAAAAAAAGCCTACTGAAGGCTTTAAAGAATATGCATAAAGGTGGAGGGAATTAGCTGCTAAGGTACAACCGACTTTGTCAGAAAAGGAGATGGTTGCAATGTTTATCAACACCTTAAGATCTCCATTATATGATAGAATGATTGGGATCACTTCAAATAATTTCTCTGACATTATAGTGATCGGTAAAATGATTGAATATGGGGTAAAGAATGGAAGAATTTTGGAAGTTGTATCAGTACATCATCTGAAAAAAAGGGCCGTCGTTGAAGCCAAAAGAAGGGGATATACAGATGATCAATTTTAGGTATCCATCATAAGCCGTGAACCTGGGGCCTGGATATTTAAAGTATAGTAAAAGGCTCAAATCTACGACATCATATGTGGCAAATATCTCTCAAATTCCGTACAATTATCACTCTCAACAATCAATATTTCCAAATTACCTAAGATGGGGTTTCAGACCACCGACTCACCAGCAGAAAGTGGTCAGGTTGATCAGCCTCAGAGGGAAAATAGAAATAATCAACGTTTTGTACAATATGATCTGATCCCTATGTCCTATACATAACTCCTACCACAATTGATAAGGAATAATCAATTGGTGTTGATTCCTTATGAACCTCTCCAACCACCATATCCAAGGTGGTATGATCTGGCTGCTCATTGTGATTATCATGCTGGGACAGTGAGACTTTTAACTGAGAATTACACAACATTAAATGGTAGAGTACAAGCTTTGATTAAGGCTGAATTGTTGCATTTCAAAAAGGCTAATGAGAACCCATATATTAATTCCAACCCTCTACCAAACCATGGAAATCCTGCCGTAAATGCAATTGAAGAATCTTTTCCATATGAAAAGAAAGATATGCCAGATGTGAGCACGTCAATGAAAATACTTTTCTATCTTCTTTCTAAAGCGGGGTATATCTACCCAACACGCTTAGGGGATAAAGGCATTTTTAAGAAGCATATGCATGACTTTGATTGTTTGTTTCATAAGAATGTGACTGGGCATACAATTGAGGAATGTGTTGATTTTAAAATGGAAGTGCAAAGGTTGTTGGATGCAAATATACTTACAATAAGTCATAAAGGAGAAAGGGAATACTAAGAGGATGACTCTTTAGTCCTTATGATAACTAAAGAATCGTCTGAAGTAAATGATGAAATGTTGTCCTATATCCCAAAACATCTCACAATACATTATGAAAAAAAGTCAACTCCACCACTATGTCTTATGCTCTGATGCCCATCACCATCCAAATACTGGGTGCATTTACTTACAAAGATTCAAGAGCAGTACCATGGAGGTACGAATATGAGGTTATTGCAAGCGGTAACGACAAAACTCAAGCGCTAGATCCGTCAAACCTCGATATCCCTATAACTAATATTTTAGGAGTAGGTGGGATGACGAGGAACGGCATATGCTACAAGCCTGAAGTTTGAAAATGGATAAAAGCGACGAGTTTGAAAGGAAAAAGAAAGGGAAAGCCAAAGAAAGCGACAATGGTCATGAGCTCCAAAAAGAGATGTATAGAGGCCAGGTGATTGATCCATATATAATGAGAGGTACAGAGAAAGAAATAACAGTGTCTGAAAAAGAAGTATGTGAATTTTTGAAGCTCACCAAGCAAAGTGAGTATAAGGTGATAGAAAAACTTAACCGCTTATGTGCTCGCATATATTTACTGTCACTTTTTTTAATTCTAAAACGCATCGCCAAGCATTATTGAAGGTTTTGAATCAAGCGTACGTGTGTCATGACATTACGGTGGAGAAGTTGGGTGGAATTGTGGGAAATATTACCGCACCAAAATTTATCACTGTCACAAGATGATGAAATCTCTGCCGATGGTACTAGACACACAAGAGCTCTATATATATCCGTGAAATGTAGGGATTATGTTGTTGTTAAAGTATTGATTGATAAAGGCTCATCTCTAAATATAATGCCAAAATTCATACTAGCAAAGCTCTCTATGGACGCGACATATATGCGGCCAAGCATGATGATAGTAAGAGCATTCAATGGTACCCGAAGAGAAGTAGCCAGAGACATAGAGATACAAATTCAAATTGGGCCATGCCAATTCAATATTGTTTCTAAGTGATGAACATAATTCCAGCATATCAGTTTCTTTTGGGTTGACCATGGATTCACTATGCTAGGGCAGTATCGTCTTTTTTACATCAGAAGTTGAAATTTATAATGGATCATAAACTCATTTGTATATATGGGGAAGAAGATTTACTGGTATCCAAGTCAGCCACCATGCCATATGTTGAGGCGGCAGAAGAAGCATTAGAGTGCTCATTTCGATCATTTGATATTGTAAACACCACATTTGTTGCTAGTAGGAAACTCGCTCCAATGCCAAGCCTATCAAAAACATCTCAGATGGTGGCAAAGTTGATGATAAAAAGGGGATAAAAAAGACTCGGGGTGAGGATTAAGGCATAAAGAATTTAATCGAATGAGACAAGAATGGATAAATGTTTGGGTTTGGATATAGACCAACCAAAGCTGATAGAAGGAGAGTGGAAGCTCAAAAGAAAGAAAAGAGAATTACTAGGCTCGAAAATAGGTAATTTGATATGGAAATAGTAGTCATACCCCATATTTTAGAATCTTTCAGAAGTGGGGGAATTTCATTCCAAGAACATGTTATAATACAGTAGTACGAGCTTAAAGATAATATCTCCCAACTTTCAATATCTGCAATATTGGGAAAATCATCAAGTGCAAGTACACATTACTTGATTTCTCGATACGATTCAGATAATGAGCGTAACAATTGGGATGTCACCGAGCTACTAGTGTTTCTTGGGAATTTTTAAGAGTAATGTGTTGATGTCAAAATTCTAATGATTCTGCCTAATGCCTTAGAAATTTCATTGTTATGGGCCTATATTCTCGTTTGTTTCATGTCATCTCTTTGAATGAAAGTCTAAAAATTTGTTTCGTTTCCTTTTGTTAATGATAAATACAATTCCAGTTCTTTTTTGTTCTTCTCTTTATGTCTACTTTTTTCCATTTCTGAGATGATGTTCATACTCACACATTGTTTATTTTCTTTTCTTGCCTTCATTTCATCCAATAATCCGATTCAAGTTTGAGAGCGGTGATTTTGAAAACAAGAGCATAAGCAATAATTTCGACAATCATATTCTTAACGTAGAGTCAGGTGAAAATGACGGGGATAATTTTGAACCATCTCCAGAAATGTTAGGAATGGTAGAAGAGGATGATAAAATAACTCATCCTTATCAAGAGTTAACGGAGGTGATAAATTTGAGATTGAATGGAGGGACAAAAGAAGTTCAAATCAGCACTTCTATGACAAGCGAAAGCCGTCGACAATTAATTGACTTACTCAAGGAGTATGTTAATGTCTTTGCATGGTCTTACCAAGATATGTCGGGTCTAGACACTGATATCGTGGTTCATCATTTGTCGCCTATGTCTGAAAGTAAACCAGTGTGACAAAAGTTACGGAAAATGAAACCATACATGCTGGTATAAATAAAAATGAAGTTAAAAAGAAAGTAGATGCATGTTTCATAGAAGTAGCAAAATACCCTGAATGGGTTGCTAACATAGTCCTAGTACCGAAGAAAAATGGGAAAGTAAGGATGTGCGTCGATTATAGAGACTTAAATCGGGTTAGCCCCAAGGATAATTTTACATTACCCCATATCAATGTCCTAGTAGATAACACTGCATGACATTCATCATTCTCTTTCACGGATGATTTTTCGGGGTATAACCAAATCAAAATGGCTCCTGAAGATCATGAAATGACCACTTTTATAACTTTGTGGGGGTAGATTTTGTTATAAGGTTATGCCATTTGGTATAAAGAATGCAGGGACGACTTACCAACGAGCAATGATAACATTGTTTCATGATATGATGCACAAATAAATCGAAGTGTACACTGATGATATGAACCCCAAATCTCGTCAAGGGGAAGATAACACTATCACTCTGCAGAAACTATTTGAACGGTTGAGAAAGTTCAAGTTAAAGCTTAACCCGGCAAAGTGTACATTCACAGCATTTTCAAGGAAACTACTTGGTTTTGTCGTGAGCAAAGAAAGAATAAAAGTTGACCCCGACAAGGTTCGAACCATCATTGATATGCCACCACCTCAAACTTAAATGGAAGTTAGAGGTTTCTAAGGGAGATTACATTACATAGCCCGATTAATCTCACAACTAACTGCAACTTATGAACCTATCTTTAAACTTCTCCGTAAAAGTGATACAGAATGATAGAATGATGATTGCCAAAATGCTCTAGAGATGATCAAGTAATACTCGCAAAATCTGCCTATACTTGTTCCTCCAACTCTAGGGCGTCTACTCATTTTGTATCTTACAGTAACAGAAAAATTCATGGGTTGCGTACTTGGTCAGTACTACGCCTCTGGAAGGAAAGAACAAGCAATATACTATCAAAGCAAAATGTTCACAAACTATGAGGCTAATTATTCGATGTTGGAGAAAACATGTTGTGTATTAGCCTGGGTTGCTCATCGGTTTAGACAGTACATGTTATACCACACCCCTTGGTTAATTTCAAAGATGGATCCAATCAAGTATATTTTTGAAAAGTTACCAATTTCTGAGCGAATTGCTAAATGAAAAATGTTGCTCATAGAATATGATATTATCTATGTCACTAGATAGTCAATAAAAGGAAGTGTACTTGCTAATTATCTGGCAGATCAACCAGTGCAAGATTGTGAGCCTATGAAATTTGATCTTCCTGATGAGAACGTATCACTCATATTAAAAAATGAAGGAGAATCTATAGATCCAGAATTGTGGACAATGTTATTTGATGGCGCATCTAATGATGTAGAACATGGAATTAGG
This sequence comes from Datisca glomerata, assembly GCA_003255025.1. NCBI lineage: Eukaryota > Viridiplantae > Streptophyta > Magnoliopsida > Cucurbitales > Datiscaceae > Datisca > Datisca glomerata. Next base: position 133,779 of record QANY01007073.1, on the reverse strand, counting down.
GAAATCCTTATATCTCTTGAGGGAAAGTTTTTCCCATTCACAGTAAAATTATGCTTTGACTGTACAAATAATGTGGCAGAATATGAGACATGTTCCATGGAAATTCAAGAAGCTTGTGATATGAATATAAGAAAGCTTCGAGTGTACGAAGATTCGTTATTGGTGATACGACAACTAAATGAGGAATGGGAAGATAGAGACTCCAAGTTGGTACCTTAGAACAAATATGTAATTAAGTTAAGCCGCAGACTTTAAAGATAGAGACTCCAAGTTGATACCTAGAGAAAATAATCAAATCGCAGATGCATTGGCAACTCTAACGTCCATGTTTGCCGCAGACTTTAAAGAAGAAGTGAAAGCCATAAAAATTGAGAAGCGAGATTTTCCTGCTCACTGCATGAGCATTGAATAAGAGCCAAACACAAGACCATGGTATTACGACATCAAGTAGTATCTAAAGAATGGGGAATATCCATCCAAAACTTTCGAGAATGATAAACACACTATTAGAAGATTGTCCATGTGTTTCTTCTTGAATGGTGAAATACTCTACAAAAGAAACCATGATATGGTCCTTTTAAGATGTGTGATGCAAGGGAAGCAAATCAAATCATAGAGGGTTCACGAAGGAATTTGTGGTCTTCATATTAATGGATATATAATGGTCAAACAAATCTTGAGAGAAAGATATTATTGGTTAACTGTAGAATCTGAGTGCATCAAGTACGCTAAGAAATATCGAAAATGTGAAATTTATGTGGATAAAATTCACGTACCCGCATCCCATTTACATGTCATGGTCGCACCTTGGCCATTCTCTATGTGAGGTATGGACGTCATTGGTCCTATCACACCAAAAGCCTCAAACAGGTATCGTTTCATTCTAGTCTCTATAGATTAATTTACCAAATGGGTGGATGCGAGTTCTTATTCGAGTGTAACCAGAAGTGCAGTTGTTAAGTTCAATTAAAAGGAAATAATTTGCCAATATGGTCTACCTGAAAAGATCATCACATATAATTGGACAAATTTAAATAACATGATGAAAGAATTATGTGAGTAGTTCAAAATTAAGCATCACAATTCATCTCTTTATCATCCGAAGATGAACGGAGCAGTGGAAGCAGCCAATAAGAACATAAGAAACAGCATGGGTATCGCCTATTTCTCTGAACTTCAACTGGGGGCAACGCCATTCTTTTTGGTATATGGAATGGAAGCGGTCCTTTCAATTGAAGTGAAAATTCCCTCCCTAGAGTCTTAATGGAGGCAAAATTAGAAGAAGCAGAGTGTGTACAAACACGATATGAGCAATTGAATTTCATTGATGAAAAAAGGTTTGACTGCATTATGTAGATGGCAATTATATCAAAGAAAAATGATGCAAGCGTATGACAAAAAGTTAAGTCCCTGATGTTTTCGAGAAAGAGAATTGGTGTTAAAAAAGATACTCCCATATCAAAAAGATTATCGTGGAAAATGGACCCCAAATTATGAAGGACCTTTTGTAGTCAAGAAGGCCTTCTCGGGAGGAGCTCTCATTCTAACAAACATGGATGGAGATGATTTACTGCACACAGTTAATTCGGATTCATTCAGTTTGACCGCTCTAAGGATGAGAAAAATGAAGATTGGTAAAAAAATGTTTTCAAAAATAGCCATCTAAAAAATTGGAGAAATTCTTATTCCATAATTTTTCCAAATCCTTGTTTGTAAACATTGTTTATCATCAATGAAGAGCTTTTTTTTCTTCAGTTGACAAGTACATATACTTCATATTCTCGTTATTTCCATTATTTCTTATTCCTCTTAATTTTAAGATATCATTAGTTCCTCTTGAAATAACTCAGAATCATAAACTTGGTTAGGTGAAAGCCAATTGAAAGAATAGAAACTAAGAAAGGCGATCTGAGTGCGAGGTGAAATTAGAAAAGCCAATATGTGCATGGAAAAAGCTAAAGCGCGATTGAAGGATTATTCACCACTGACATGGAGCCGTATACTGGGCAATAAACTAATAAATAAGGATATATCATTTTATTGAAAGTATGCTCGATACTTCATTACGAGTCCATTATCCTAGGTCAAGCGATTGTTTTAAGGGGTGGTGAATATGGCCAAAATCATCAAATAATTTTCTTATAAATAATCACAATCATGCATAGCATGCGTGCATTCAGAATCACTACTTTGCATATATATTCAAGAATTATAATGCATAGACATGCATCATATTGATATGTTTTGATGCAATTCAAGTGCATGAATCATTTCAGGATATTTTTTCAAAATCCACACATGAATTTTCAACTTTTAGAACACGCATTAGTCTAGCTCTGGCTACCATATGAAACTTGTATGAATCAGATCAAACATTTCACTTTCTCCGGTCAAATCGAACCTGAATTGAGTCGAGGTCGAAACATGCGTCTATCCAGGTCCGTTTCTCTTGAAATATATCTATTAAATCGAACCTGAATTGATTCGAGGTCGAAACATGTACCTAACATATATGTTTTCTTTCGATTATCTCCGATTAAATTGAACCTGAATTGAATTGAGGTCGAAACCTGTGTCTTACTAGGTCTGTTGTCCTTTCAAATATTTCGACTAAATCGAACCCGCATTGAGTCGAGGTCGAAGCCTGCGTCTATCCAGGTCCATTTCTCTTCAACATATCTCGGTTAAATCGAACTCGAATTGAGTCGAAATCGAAGCTTGTGTCTATTAAGATTCATTTCTTTTCAAACACCTTTGGTTAAATCGAACTCGAATCAAGTCGAGGTCGAAGCCTGTGTCTATCCCGATCTATTTCACATTTCTATCAATTCATTGAGCCCGAATCAGTAAAGGTTTCTATTTCCCTTTATCCATATAATATTTTCTCATACCAATCAAAATACTTATCTACACCTTTGTACACCTTATAAGTTTAGAAGCGTGAACAAGGGGGGACAGCTGTAGATATCATATTTTGTCCGGTTCCTTGTATGAGGTTCAAAAAAATACGTAATTTTTTTCTTATACATTAGTCTAAGACTGTATACATGATTTTAAAAATAGCTCATAGACTAAAACTGAGAAAATGAGTCCAATGACTAAAAAATAAGAAAAATGAGCAAAAAGATTAAAAACAAAAGGTGAAGTCATAAGTTTGGCTATAAATAAATGAGATATCTTCACTTGAGAGGAGGTGATTTAGAAAGAGAAAGAGAGGTCTTGAAAGAGAAAGAGAGGTCTTGAGAGAGAAAGAAAGGTTTTGAAACAATATGAGAGATTTTTAAAAAAAGAGAGAAAGAGTCTTCATTTCTATTCATATTTCATCTTCTTCTATTCTTTTTATTAAAGTAGTTTAAATTTATTGCACTTTAGCTTACAATATATCTTGTTCATTATTCTGTATTATCTCTCTTCTTCATACTTATGTAGTTGATATTTTTTGTTTCTTTTTCCATACATAAGTTGTTTGTTCATTTTTTATCATTTCTGCTACTCTTAATTTTAAGTTTTATTTTCATACATTGTTGGGTCGCCTTGTCTAATACAAGGGTTAGGGATGATGATATCAGATAGTTCTCCATTGATAATCATTGAGAATGCTACTGTTTTGATGCATGCCATAATCCATTTTATCCATTTATTATGAAAATTCATTTTGCCTAGAACCGCTTCAATAAAAGACCATTCTAACCGATCATAAGCCTTTGCCTAAAAGACCATTCTAACCGATCATAAGCTTTTGCCATATCTAGCTTCAGTACCATATTCCCCTCTTTACCTTGATTTTTCAATCGAAGAGAATGAAGCGCTTCATGAGCTATTATAATATTGTAATGGATTCGACGTCCAACTATAAACGCACTTTGATAAGGGGAGATAATACACTGACGCATCAGTTTTAAACGATTATAAAACACCTTAGAAATGATTTTATATACCACATTGTATAATGATATTGGCCTAAAATCTTTCATGGTCCTTGCGGCAGGGATTTTCGCGATGAGAATAATATGCGTAAAATTGATACCTCGAAGAAGCTGGCTTGTCTCATGGAACTCCTCCATCATGAATAGTATGTCTTTAGCCAGCGTTTCTCAATGGAATTGATAAAATCCAGCTTTGAAGCCGTCTGGACCAGGCACTTTGGAAGCTTTCATTTGTTGAATGGCCAACGTGATTTCATCCTTCTTGAAAAGGGAAATTAGCTTAGCACTTTGACTGTCCAGTACTTTAGCTGTCAGCATGTCAACAACCCTCTCACTATTATTTGGCGCTTGGGACTTGAAGATGTTGTGGAAATAATTGATGGCTACTCTTTTGTGATCACCTTGCTCCATTCTCCAAATTCCCTCATCATCCGCAATGCCTTATATCCGGAGCCCCCTACTACGTTGTTTGAATTTAGCGTGAAAATAGGCTGTGTTTCGATCCCCAAGCTGAGCCGATCTGCTTGAGCTTTATACTTCCAAAATTTCTCTTCATCAAGAACAGCTTTTTCCATCTCAGATTCTAACTCCTTAATTGTGCTTTAATTCTGTCCTGGCCATGCATAAAGGTTTGAGATTTCCTTTGAGATTTCCATGATCCGAATGAGACTTACGCCATTGCAGCAAATTCTCCTTGGTTTCTTGAAGTTTTCGGATAACACGAGCCCCTGCCGAGCCTTGATTTTCCGAACCCCAAGTTTGAACTATCACCTTATTGCAACTTTCATGTTTTGTCCATCTGATGTCGAACTGGAAAGGCTGGGATACTCGTCTGTTACTGTTCCGAGCCAAGTGTCTATCAGCAACATTGAATGGTCCGAGCCAGGATACTTTGTGTTGAACAACCATCTTTTCATACTTGAAGAGCCAATTATAGGAGCAGAGAGCTCGGTCTAGTTGGTAGAAAATTGTAGCTGCTTCTGTCCGGTTACACCATGTGTATTTCGGACCAATAAAACTCAAGTCTATCAAATTACAGGAACAAATTAGATTACGCAAATTTTTACCCTTGCCATATTAAACTGGAGTGCCCCCAAATTTCTCCCAATCATGTAGAATTTCATTAAAATCCCCGGCAATGAGAACTGGATCAGGAATAGACAAAATCTTCTGAATCAGTAATTCAAATTGTAATTTCCTTTCCTTCTGCTCATGACACCCATATACCCCAAAGAAATACCAGCTTTGATCGTTTATGGTATCAACAATTTTAGCTTTTATTAGGAAATAGGCATATGAAATCACATGTACCATGTGGTAATCCTTCCACAGCAATCCGAGACCCCCTGTGGTGTTTATCGGATCCATCAAAAGGCCGTGAGAATGATTCAATCGCCTCTTAATTTGTTCCACCTTTGCTGCTCTATTTTTCATTTCTTAGAAAGATGATGTCCGGGAGATTTTCTTCATCACCTAGTGAAGGCTATGAAATATCAAGGTTCTCCCAATACCTTGACAGTTCTAGCAAAGAAGCTTCATGGCTAATTTGGAGAAGTACAGCACTGCTCATTGTTGAATATGCTTTCTGTAAAAATCAATTCCTATATTCTCCCCTACATGTACTTGGGCAGACTCGTTTTAAATTCTTCCCTTTTGCTGTTGCTCGCAATTGGCTGTGGGGGTCCAGTAGTTTTCTTCCTTTCTTTATCCTGGATTTAACTTGTTGAGACAGCTCAGTTTCTCCTTGGTCCATTGGGCCATGTTGCGCCTCCACTCCAGATGGGGAGATGTCCATCTCAAGTGGATTCAGTTGGATACTAGGCCCACTTTCCTTGTCTAGCCCTTTTTGCTTTTCCAGCCCTTTACCTTGCGCAAAAAAAAGATTCAGTGGGGGTAGTCGAGCATTAATTGTTCGACTCCCTTGAAAATCCACTTTATTGATTTGCTAGTAACTAGGACTAGGATTCATCATTGCCTTGGGAGAGGTGCTAAAGTAGGGATGAGTTGTAGCCCAGATTCTTGATCGTCCGGCGATCGGAAAACCAAACCATCCTCTCGAGCTGGCTGTCTTCTGGTCTTCACAGCTTCTCTTCGTCTCCATGAAGTTCCTGATTAATTGTCAAAGTCTTCTTCTGAGAAGCTTCCCATCTTTACAGCATCACCTTTATCCCCTTGTCCACCAATGATGGTTCAGACCCATATATATTTACGTTGTTCAACACCATTCGTTGCTCTCCCATAATCAACACATATGATTTCACCCAGATTGGAACACAGCCTTCTAACTAAATTTTCTCCCCTACAGTCTAGAGGAAGGTTATGGAGTTGTACCCAAAACTTGCTCCTCTTGATTTGAAGCTTCTGAATATTTATACCTTTGTTCTATGACGTGAAGGCCATTAAATGATTATCAACTAACCATGGACCACAATCAAGCACTAACGACAAATATTCTTTGTTTGTGAAGATAATCTGGAACAAATTATCTTTGACTTCAATAAACTGAACAACATTCTTTAAATTCCAAGCTACACAGAAACTCACCTTTAAGGCTGCTCTGCTAAAGCTTCTTTGCGTTATTAATGAACCCGTTAAGTTGAGTTCACAGTCCTCAATCTCTTGCTGCTTCAATTCATCACTGACCACAAATGCTCGGAGTTCATTTTCTGTGAGCTTGAACTCTTGGATAAGAGTGCTCAATTCCTCCATTACTTCCCGTTGTGATTGAGATGAAATTCCTGTATCCAATTATTGTCGATTACCTTGCATTTTCACCCTTAATTAAATTCAAAGGATTGCAACCAAAACCCAAAGCAACACGGTGACCTCTACAGTAGTGGAAACTTACCTTTGGCTTCACTCGAGAATTGTATAACCTGAAACATTTCATAGTGTTAGCACTAATTAGTTATTTCTTGTACTGTTTGGTTGCCAAGAAAGAGGGTGGGTCAGACAACAATCTGTTCGGAAACTTACACTGATCATACAATCTTAAGACATCCGTTACTTGGACCAACCCCTTTGAGTGGATGAAGTGAGTCAAAAGAATGGAGAAAGGGAAAATTGAGATTCTCTCAGTTTACTAACATTTTTAAGCTTAGTACATGTATGTGAGATAAAGGCAAAATCACCTCACATCCTTTATAATTTTCCAGAAAGAAGGTTTGGTTTATTATCCTACATCATCGGTTATGGAAAATATACGGTAGTCAATTTATAACAAAGTCCCATATCTCAATTTAACTTTTAGAGTAGAGAATCCTAATAGCACCCAATACCGGTATCAGAGCTAGGTACAAGTTTATCCAATAAGTTTCAAGTACAATTCAGGTGAAGTGAGTCATTGACCCTCTTACTCTTAATTAACATGATGTGTGGTGAGTTTGGGTGAAGTGAGTTTGGGTGAAGTGAGTAGTCGGCTCCCCGACTCTGGGCCTAATATATGGAGATCTGGGTGAAATGAGTCGACGGTTATCCTACTCAGCACGCGATAGTTGGTGAATCGGAATGGAGCGAGTTGATGATTACTGACATAGGACCCGATGTATGACCGAAAAAATTATTTGGGTTATCTCACATTGATGGAAGGACTGCTAGTCAGCTTGAGAGGTGAGAAGGCTAATAGCATCCGATTGCAGGTTCACACATCATTATTGATGATAGACTAGTGGTTGATTCACTATTTAGACAAATTTATGAGTTGAACATGAGCTGATAAAATGATAATTACAATCGATACTAATATCAGTTTTGACAATAGAATTCTTTGAATATGAATTATGAGAGAGTGAGCAAACAGAAACTTCCTAAGTTAAGCTAAACTAAGCCTATAAATGGAGATAATTTCTAGTATAGTTTTATATCATTCAATATCAAGTGCATATATATTTATCAATTATTTAGAATACTTTATTCATATCTCTTAAATTATAGAAAATATTATATTTGATGAAACGTTTGAATGATTTAAATGAGTATTGAAAACAAATTCCATAAATTTTCCCCCTAAAAGGCCATGCAACCATTTTGCAATTTGCTCATGGCACCGTCAACTTGTACGGACAAGGGGATGAACATAGTTGAATAAACTAAAAGCTTCCCCTTAGGCCTTAACTACATTGCTCATACCCACTGGCCGACGAGTTACTGGAATTTCATCATTGACGTCCGACTGCTGGATATTTCAAAATATCTGTTTCTCAATTTTGGTCTTTGACGGTTATTCAGTTGATTGCTTCAATTCTTATTCCTACTTCCACCTTATACTGGTTGAAAAAAATGGTTAAACTTGAAGTACTAATTGTCATGAATTTTCTTTTCAGCAAAAGCGACTGATAACCTCAAACTTTAGGCGTTTGAACATTTTAGGTTATGTACTTTAAAAATGAACCATTTATTTCAACTTGGTTAAATGTGAATTTTGCATAATGATTAAAAATTTGGATTCAGGTAGGATTTTAACACGATAATGTTAGTTGTTGTTTTGTTTGGATACTATGATTAAAAGCATTATAAGTTTGATAGATAATGGATAAATGTTGGATTCAATAACTAATTTTTAGTCAAGAATATTTGAAACCGCCCGGTAAAGTTACATATACTATTAATTTTTTATTGTTAAAAAATCACCGGAAAAGATTTTGTATGACTGTGCAGGCAGTTTCAAACCACGGTAAAAGAAGAATCAACCTCAATTCTACATTTTTTATCTTGTTCCGGTGGTTAAGAACCAACGAGAAAAAAATTCTGGTGGTTCTTCTTGCACCGGTAACTCGCTGGCATAACAGTTTTCGGGCGGAGAGATAGATGGTGTTTTAGGAACCGTCAAAGTTTTTATCCATTGTCCTGATTTTTTGGGGATTAGATTGAAATCAGGGAACTCCATCTCTCTTTCAGATCTCTCCTTAAGTTCAATAAGGAGCCTTCATCATGATTTATGCTTATATAATGACAAAACACGCAGTATAAAGAAGAAGAAAAATGAATGAAATGCCTCTGAATTATAATTAATTGACAAAGATCTAGCATTGGGGAAAATGATTAAGTCATTAAGTAATCCTAATGTAACTGCATGTTGAAAAAGGCAAAACAAATATGACGTTTTTAGGTTAATATAAATGATGACATCATGAGCTACATTATCCAAACAACCAAAATTTGAGGGTATTACCCTTTTCTTTTTAGTATATTTTAACTCACTGTCTGTGTGTTGGACATGATTTATAAAATTATTTTTAACATTTTGTCAAACAATAGATAATGTAATATATTTTACAAACTAATATGCACTGTACCGAAAAACATGAGCTTGGATGTATAGATAGTATTAAACCACTAAAATATATGATTAAACTCAATGATGAAAAAAGGAAGCTCTTGGAGGTTCAAATAAATATTGTAATTTTTACAAACAATTAAGATCTTGATTAAAATTTAATTATCTTATCATATGTTGTGACTAAGAAATTTATTGTTTTATTCTCTTCATATGTGTAATTGTTAGACATTCATGGTACCAATTTTGTTCTTGCTAAGTGGAGGGCTGTTATGAACTTGAAATTAAATCAAGTACACTTCATTTTCGGGAACTAATAAAATAGTTTGAAATATTTGATCTTGGCAATCGACCAATAACATTTTTTCACGTCGTCATAGTTTCAGATGGTGTTCTCTACGTAATTATTTTTTCCTTCAAGACTTTTCAAATGTATGTAAATAATTATTTTACAAAGATAGACGCAATTTCGTACTTGTTATATTTTTTTGTGATTGTCTCATGTTTTTTGCTATAGATATCTCATTAGGTTGTCGGTATTTTTCTTGTTTTTGTCAAATTGGCAGTTATTCATACTCCACTTACATTTTGTGAAGCATTTGGATTGGTAAAATATAATGTATTTATTTTACTTCACATTCAACATAATCATTGAAACGTTTGTCCAAGGCGTGATGTTCCCGCTGCCCCAACAGATCCTTCTCCAGTCATCCTTCTACTCCTGTGGCCCCCGCAGAAGGTTCTCAGCAGCTTTAGCCTCTCTTCCCCCTCCCCCATAGCCTGCTCACTCTTCTGGGCCCGAAGGAGGGGGTAAAGACCCTTTGGTATGAAGGTGGAGATGTTCAAGGAAGTCCCCTTCATTCATTCTTCTGTCAGCTTCCTGAATGACCCCTGTTCAGCACACATCGTGCTTCATAGGGTCCAATTTAATGCGGACATGGCTACTGCCCGCAACATGATGGTTGGGAACCAGTTCTGCTCTCTCAACCACAGTTTGATGAAGGTATTTGATTTAAGTGTTTCCTTTTATTTCTTTTACTTTATTTGTCCATGCTGTTCTCGATCATCACAAGGCAGAGATCGAGTGATTGATGAAGAGGGAGGCTGAACTTCAGGGCACAATAGAGGAGCTTTGCAGATGAGGGAACCCTAAGAGAGCCGCCGACTCCAACCGATAGCGGAAAACGCTCCGTTGCCACCGACAGATCAAAAGAACGTAAAACGTCCAATCCTTTTTCAAACCTGCTCCTATTTCGAGTCAAGAGTTGCCCAGGGAGTGGCGACAGCTGCGGCAGAAGTTGCCAAGTTTAAAGGTAGCAGAGGAAGCTCTTGAGGAATCTGAGAGGTGCCAGACTTTTTCCTATGAAAACTTGAAGATTGTTGAGGAGTAGCCAGTTGCTGTAGGTCGGAATGAAGTTGAGCAGAGAGAGAGAGAGACCGAAGATGTCTTCTAAGCCTTGTTTGACAAGGATGAGAAGAAAGTTTATCTTGCTGATACAAGGATGGGAATTAGAACAACCATCCCCAGGTATCTCTCGAGGATGCTGCGGATGCCGAAATGAATGCTTCTCCCGAGGGTGTTCCTGCTGCTGAGGATGCTACTGTTGAATTCTCTGTGCCCGCTGTTGAAATTACCCCTGTTGATGAAGTCTGAACTTCTGAACTTTCCCCGTAATTTTCATTTTATGTACTTGCATTTTATTTTCCATGTACTTTGAACCATTTTGTATTTTTTCCCAGATCTTCGATGAAATGATTTATTTCCCCGAACATTCTTTGTCGTTTCCTTTATTAACTTTTCTAGCACTTGGCAAAGAAAATCAACAAGTACTTTAATACTTTAGTTCTTTTCCTTAATAAGAAATTTAGGACTTAAAGCTTTCCTCCTTTAAACACTTAAACAATAATTTAGTAAAAACTCAACAACTCTTAGAAGATTTTTCGCTTACAATGCTTTTGTTTACCTATTTTTCTCTTTATATACTTCCAGAGGTGTTGACTTTTGGGTTTACTTTTAGGACGGATGTAACTTCTTGTCCAGCTTCCGCTTCTTTTGGACTTGACACTTTGTCATTTTCCTTTCACTTTGTCTCATTGTTTGCTTTGTTCTCCTTTCCTTCTTTTACTTATTTTCCATATTTTAGAGAGAGTTTTTCCCGCTCCTAAAGGCTTTGACTTCTAGGCCGCCGACCTTTTTGATTCTTTCTTTTTAGAGAGAAGGCGACCCTGTTCTCAAGGCTTTAGGCGATTAAACAGTCTACCTTTAGGTTTTACATTTTAGAGAGAGGGTCTTTCCCGCTCTCGGAGACTTAGGCTTTTGGGTCGTCGTCGTTTTCTCATACTCATTTTTCAACATTTTAGAGATAGGGGTTTTCCCACTCTCAAGTGCTTAGGCTTCTAGGCTACCGATCTTTTTTATTTTCTACATTTTAGAGAGAATATTTTTTTCGCTCTCGAGGACTTAGGCTTCTAGGCCACCGACTTTTTTTATGTTCAATATTTTAGAGATAATATTTTTTTCGCTCTCAAGGGCTTAGGCTTTTAGGCCGCTGACCTTTTACTACCAGATTTAATTTTAAGATATAAAGCAAAGAATTTACACAAGTTTTTTTACATGAAAACCCTTGTGGGAAAAATCACGAGAAAAATTATTCATTACAATAACATTTAATAAGTTAAACAAAATATTTCTTAAGATAACTAGCGTTTCATGACTTCATCAATTCTGTTCCATCTTCAATTGTGAGATGATATTATCCGCTGCCACCTACCTCTTTGACAATGCATGACCATTCCCAGGATGGACCGAATTTTCCTTCCGTTTAAAAGATCTCTTTCAGAACTAGATCTCTCTGCTTGAATTTCCGTTTTCTAATTCTTCTTCGGATGTGAGATTTTCTTTTCTGATTGTAATTAGCCATTCACATGTGTGCTGCCTCTCTTATTTCTTCTAATAAGTCGAGGTTTTCTTTCATGAGTTCTTCATTTTGCTGCTCAGTCAAATCTGACCTCAGAGTGGGATTCCCAATTTCTAAAGGTATCACTGCTTCCATTGCCTCTCTGGGAGTTATCATGTATGCTCACAATAATGCTAGCAATTCTTCAACCCATTTTCCTTTTGTCGATTCCAGGCGTTCTTCATATTATCAAGTATAACTCGGTTCGACCTTTCGGCTTGCCCGTTTCCTTGTGGTTAATAGGGTGTAGAGAATAAGTTGGTAATTTTTAGGTCTTCGCAAAAGGTCTTCACCATTCTACCAATTAACTGAAGTTCGTTGTCAGAAACTAAGACTCGAGGAATTCCATACCTGCATACTATACTTTTCCAAGGAAATCCTCTTACTTCTTCCTTGTGAATCCAAGCAAAGGCACCTGCTTTGATCCATTTAGTGAAGTATTCTATGGCAACCAGTAGGAAATGTTTCTGAGCGGGTGTCATGGTGAGTGACCCAACGATGTCTAGAGCCCACTATATGAATGGCCAAGGACTTGCCATAGTGTTTAGTTATCCTGAGGCTAATTATACCATGGGCGTAAATCGTTGACGCTTGTCACATTTCTTTATGTACTGTTTGGCGTCTTGATGCATTTTCGGTCAGTAATATCCTTCGTTTAGTACCTCATGGGCTAACGATCTTCCCCCGGTATGGTTCCCGCACACTCCTTCATCAATTTCTGCCAGCACATACTAGGCTTCATTTTCCCTTAGGCATTTTAAATACGGACCTGAAAAAGATCGCTTGTATAATGAACCATTAATCATGCAATACCTGGCACTTTACTGCTGGACTTTATTTGAGCAAAGTTTGTCATATGGCAAGATCCCTTCCTTTAGGTAGTGGATCGCATCGTCTTTCCAGCTAGGCTCTTCCTTAATTTCTACTCCAGCCACATCTTTCACTGTGATACTTGTTTTTTTTAAGGAATTCAACAGGCACATTCCATTTTCATGAGAGCTGTAGTCAAGATCCTAGATTAGCCAATGCATCCGCGTGCTCATTTTCTACTCTTGGGACCTGGTGGATCTCGTAATTCTTCAGTTGATTTAGAATTCTTTTACTCGTTGTAAATAACTGATGTTCCTTTCATCCTTTGCTGTGAACTCTCATGTGACTTGTTTCACAACTAGCATTGAATCACATAATATTTTTACTTCAGTTACCTCTAATTCATGCAATGAAAAGATTCATGGTATCAAAGCTTCATATTCGACTTCGTTATTCGAGGCATTGAATCCAAACGAAACGGAGTGCTCCAGCGTTTCGCCAAGTGGAATCCTCAGTACCACTCCCGCTCCGGCTCCCTTATTGTTGAGGCTCCATCAACGTACAGTTCCCATGTCCCAATTCCAACTATTTGTGATCCGTTTTTAGTTTCTTCCTCGTCATGGACAATGAACTCTACTACGAAGTTAGCTAGGACTTTCCCTTTAATTGATGTCCTTGGCTCATAACGGATTTTGTATTGGCTTAACTCAATTGCCCACTTTTCCAATCTTATACTAACCTCTGCTGAGTGCAAAAGACTCTTGATTGGTGAGTCTGTCAGCACCTTTATGCTGTGCGCTTGAAAGTAGGACCTCAGCTTCCTCCCGGCCACCATAAGGGCAGTATCAACTTTTCCATTCTCTTGTAACGGGTTTCAGCTACTGCAAAGCTTTTACTGACGAAGTACACCGATTTCTGCTTTCTTTCATCTTTTCTGATAAGAACGACGCTAACGGATGTTTGTCACACTACTACATATAAGTACAAGGGTTCTCCTGGTTTCGGTTTTGACAACAACGACGGAGTTATCAAATACCCCTTGATCTTATTGAGAACTTCTTCACACTCATCATCTCACTCATCGGTAGAGTTTATTCTTAGTTTTGTAAAGAAAGTCTTACATTTGTCAATTGATCTTGAAAGAAATCTATTTAATGTCGCCAATCTTCCTGTTAAGCCTTGTATTTCCTTCCAATTTCGTGGGGATCTCATTCCATTATGGTTTTTTCTTGATCCGGGTTGACTTCAATTACCCGTTGCATGATCAAGTGATCCAAGAATTTCCCCGCCGCCACTCCAAAGGTGGACCTCACTAGATTCAGTTTCATGAAGCTCTTCCTAAGGATGGAGAAGGTTTCATTAAGGTCTTTGATGTGATCATCCCGCTTACAGCTCTTCACTAGCATATCATCCACTCAAACCTCCATTTTTTTCCCGATCTGCTCTCGGAAGATATTGTTTACCAACCTCTGCTAGGTAGCACCTACATTTTTCAAACCAAAAGGCATTACTTTGTAATAGAATGCATATGAAAGATGTCTTTCCTTGATCATGTTGGAACATTTTCACCTGGTTATATCCCGAGAAGTCATTCATGAAGCTCAGAAGTTTGTGGCTTTTACTGTTTAATCTATTCTTGGCAGCGAATATTCGTCTATGGAGCAGGATCTATTCATTTCTATGAAGTCTACGTGAATTCTCCATTTCCCGTTCTTCTTTTTTTTTTACCATGACAACGTTTGCATGCCATTCTGGATAATCTACCTCCTTGATGAAGCCTACTTTTAACAATTTTTCAACTTCTTCTTTATTGGCCATATTCCTTTCTGGTGCGAAACTCATCTTTCGTTGCTTCGCCGGGGCTTAGGGAAGGCTCGGGCATTCTGGGCTTTGCACCAATTGGTGCAAAGCAAGAATGCCGATGTTAGTTTCCTTTCTAAAACAAAACTTGAGGCTCTCGCTATGGATGGTGTCAAAAGAAGGTTGGGTTTTTCTAATGGAGTTTTGGTTGACAGAGTGGGGATTGGAGGGGGCTTGGCCTTATTGTGCAGGGGGAATGTTTCTCTCGCAGTTTGTTCTTTTTCGGTGGGTCACATTGATGCGATGATTATTATTGAGGGAGGTCGGGTTTGTAGGCTTACTGGTTTCTATGGCAACCCGGTAACTAGCCTTAGGAGCCATTCATGGAATTTACTCAAAAGGCTCTCCAATGCGTAATGAGCCGTGGATTGGCGATTTTAACGAGGTTCTTGAGAATTTTGAAAAATTTGGGGGCAACCCCAAACCTCCGTCTCAATTGGAGGAGTTTAGCTCGACTATGGATTTTTTTGGACTTTCTGATCTGGGATTCAAGGGTCCTAAATTTATGTGGGTTAACAATAGACAAGGGGATGAGTTTATTAAAGAAAGGCTTGACAGGGAATTTGCTTGAGAAGCCTGGAAGAATTGGTTCAGGGGAGTGTGGGTCGAGGTTCTGGGGTTCTTTACTTCTGATCATAGAGTAATTTCGACCCATGTAGTGGAACAATTACCCCAGTTTCACAGGATGAGGGGGACAAGAGGCAAGTTTCACTTCGTAGCTCTGTGGACCCGTGATGAGGGATGTAATGAGGTTATTAGCCAAGTTTGGGGGACCAATGCATGCAATCTTAATGTCGAGGCTTTTAGGGGAATCTGAACCATTGCACGCAGACCTTACGCCAATGGGGGAAGGGGACATTTGGGAATATTGTGAAGAATCTCAAGCATAAAATAGATAGGCTTGAGCGTCTCAAAGACCAGGTGAATTCCAGGGAGGCGTGGGAGGATGCCCAGAATGTCCATGCTAAAATCATTAGACTTGAGAATCAAGAAGAGATGTTTTGGAAGCAACGGTCGCGTATGGATTGGCTAAACCAGAGTGGCAAAAACACAAAGTTCTTCCATTCAATGGCGTTAGAACGAAAGAGGAGGAACACTATGTAGGTTTATTTGACAGCGATGGGTGTTGGTGTGAGGAGTTAGAGGAAATTGGAATAGTTATCAATGATTACTTTGAGCAGGTTTTCTCTTCTCAGAGGCCTTCAGAGGAGGACTTAGCTAAGGTTCTGGACACGATTGAACCAAAAGTTACAGATATCATGAATGCTCTTCTAGATCGGCCTTTCTCGGAGGCTGATATGTTTTATACTCTGATGAGGATGCATCCGTTAAAATATCATGGCCCAGATGGTTTTCTAGTTCTCTTCTACCAGAAATATTGGCATGTTGTGGGGAAGGACATTACTCAACTTTGTTTAGATTGCTTAAATGGTTGCTCAGGTATGGAAGCTATCAATAAAACTATTATTGCTCTTATCCGGAAAGTGCAGAGTCCTGCTTATGTGTCTGAATTTAGACCGATCGGTTTATGTAATGTTATTTATAAAATTATATCTAAGTCTATAGCAAACTGATTGAAATTGATTTAGCCTTATGTGATTTCTGAGTCCCAAAGTGCTTTCTTAAAAGGCCGCAAAATTACTGACAATGTTATAGTAGTTATCGAAATGATTTATGCTCTTAATAAAAGAAAGTCTTGGAAAGTGGGATTCACTGCCATGAAGCTTGATATGACCAAGCTTATGATAGAGCTGAGTGGTGCTTCATTAAAGGTATGATGGAAAGGCTGGGGGGTTCAGTCAATCCTGTATTTCCTTGATTATGAGTTGTATGTCCTCTATTTTTTATGCTTAATCTGTTAATGAGGAAACTATCGGGAACATATAACCCTATAGAGGTCTGAGACAGGGTGCCCCTCTTTCCCCCTACTCATTTATTTTAATGGTTGAGGATCTGTATGATTTAATTAGCGATGGGAAGAATAAGGGTAAGATTTTATGTCCTAGCGCTTGCAGAAGAGGGCCGAGGGTTTCTCACTTATTTTTTGCTGATGATAGTATGATCTTCTACAAAGTGGATAAACATAATTGTATTTTTTTTGAAAATTATGTTAATGGACTACTCTAGAACCTCAACCAGTTGGTTAACTTTGATAAGTCGGTGATGGTGTTCTCCCCGAATACCTCCCAAGCTTTGAGAAGGGAGATAACTTCTATCTTGGGGATAAAGATAACCCCTTCTCATAGGAAATATCTGGGCTTAACGTCTGTAGTGGGATCGGGGAAGAGAATGTTATTTGATTCAGTGGTTTCAAAGGCTAAATCTATGATGAATGGATGGAGGGAAAGGCAATTTTTAGCTAGGGGAAGGAAATCCATATTAAGGCAGTAATCTAGTCTCTGCCCACATATTCAATGAATGTGTTCCAATTACCTATTTCCCTTTGCAAGGATTTGAGTGCAGCTATGGAAAATTTTTGATGGGGCTCCTCAGATTAAAACAAGAAAACCCATTGGCTTGCGTGGGAGAAGATGTGTAGACCGAAACACGAAGGAGGGTTGGGTTTTAGGTCCTTGGAGCTTTTTATCCAAGCTCTCTTGGCGAAGCAAGTCTAGCATATTCTTTCCAATCCGTCCTCTCTAGTCTCTAGAGTGCTTAAGAGTCGGTATTTCCCCAGCTGTTCGGTGTTGGAGTGTGATTTAAAACCGGGCTATTTGTTTCTTTGGAGAAGTTTAATTTGGGAGAGTGAGATTATCAAAAAAGGGTATCGTTGAAGAATTGGCAATGGGAGGTTGGTTATGGTGTTTGAGGATCCTTGGATCCCTAGACCGAATTCTTCCACCCGATTTCCCGCAACAATTCCTTGAGTGATCTTAGAGTGGCAGATCTATTAGTTGATGAGGTTTGGAACATAAGCCTTATTCAACAAGTGTTCCTTCCTGTGGATAGATAGGACATTGTACGTGGAGGATAAGATTATTTGGCACTTCGATCGGAAAGGCATTTACTCGGTCAAGAGCGGTTACTTTGTGGCTTTAAACTCCCAAAATAGATGTGGATCCTCTAATAGCAACTCCCTTGAGAATAAGTGGAAAAGAATTTAGAATTTGAATATTCCAAGTAAAGTGAAAAAATTTATTTGGAGAGCCACTAATGACTTCATTCCCTCGGGTTTTAATCTAGCTCGGAGAAAAATCAAAGAAGATAATATGCTCTTCTTTTGTGGTCAGATGGATACGCACAATTCATGCTCTATTCTTAGACCCTTTCTCTGCTTCGGTTTGGAATGAAGAAAGCATCCTTCCCCATATTCCTAAGAAGAGTATTTGCTAGCCTATGGCTGATTTTATATCCTTTTTCTACTTGTAGTTAGATAAGATTTCTCTTTGCAGGTTTGCTGTAATTTGCTGGGCTCTATGGTTTTTTAGAAACAAGGCTGTCCAATCCAAGCCCATGGCCTTATCTACTGATATCTTAGCTTGGGTTTACAAATATATTGAAGATTTCTCCTTAGCTAACAGGAGCTTAACCCCGAAAATTCATAATCAGGTCCAACCTTGCAGAAAGTGGTCCAGGCCAAATAAGGGAGAGCTGAAGTTGAATGTTGATGGTGCCACTAGTAGCAATGGAGTGTGTGGCTTGGGTGGTTTAATTCGTAACCATGATAGAGAGACCATTCTAGCGTTCGCTGTGAACATTCATGGCTTGTTCCAATCTTTGATAGTTGAAGCACTAGCTTTGTGTTGTTGAATGAGATAAATTCTTAATGTTTTCAGGGTATTCAAGGTTTATCTTCTTCTTCCTATGATTTTTCCTATGCTGGTCTTATTCTGGAAGAATGTTGGAGCTTGATCTTATCTTCGCAGAACCTCGCCTGTGTCATTGTCCTCGTTCAGCCAACGAGGCTGCCCATCGTCTTGCTCGCTGAAGTGTTTCCATCTCAGGGCGCCGTTTGTGGCTGTTTGAATGTCCCGCTTGTATTCTTGATGTGGTTTGTTCGGATGTTTCGTAGTTTTATCTTTAGCGTTTTGCTAGTTTAAAAAAATATGACTAGACAAACTATTTCTGGACAGCAAAAGATGTTTAAATAGGAAATCATCCCAAAAACCCCGACAAAGTGTGAGACTAAAAAAATTAAAAGTTGTCAGATCATCTCGGTAATGTACGGAGTTGATCGTGGTCGTCCGTTCTATAACAGACTCACAACATATGCAAGCCAGATTAGTTAACTGAACTCACACTTGTAACTTGATTAGGAACACCACACAATAATGCCATTCAAATTATTTGTAATTTAATGTGAGAATTTCCAAATTATCAATGCCTGGAATCCAAGTGAAATTATTGTGCCAAATAAGTGTACCTTCATATCAAATTATCTAAAAAATTTGACTAAAAGATTGCGATTGGCGATGGATAAAATTGTTAATCCGGTGCAAAGTTCTTTTATACAAGGCAAATGGATCAGTGATAGTATTTTACTTGCACATGAAATTCTTCATTCTCTTCATACTAAGGCGAATAAAGGCAGGATAGAGACAACCATTAAATTGGACATTTCCAAGGCACATGATAGAGTGGAATAGGAATTTATTATACAGATAATGAAGAATTGTGGTTCTCCAACAAATGATGTAAGTGGATCTTTTCTTGCATCTCAACCGTCACATTTAAGGTATTAATTAATTGAGATATTTTAGAGCGGTTCATTCCCGAATGTGGCCTAAGATAAGGAGATCTCTTATCCTCATATTTTTTTATTCTCTGTGCAGAGGTTCTTTCCACTCTCTTGGTACGTGTAGAATGAATAGGAGACATTCATGGTTGTGAACAATCGTTCCATGGGACATCAATCACACAGCTTTTCTTCACGAATGATTCATTGTTATTCTATAGAGTGCCAAGTGGTGAATTTTACAAAACCTTCTCTATTCTCTCATGTTATGGAATGACTTCTGAACAAATTATTAATTTTAGCAAAAGCAAAAATATTCCCATTGATTTGAAGTATGATTTAGCCCTTACTTTAAGTATGGATCACAACACTGATTTGGGAAAATATTTGGGCCTAGAATCCAATTACGGGATGCTTAAGCTTAAATTGTTTAATGAGATCAAGGATAAAGTAAATGGTAGATTGTTAGGGTGGTGTAAAAGATATTTATCTTCTACTGGAAGTAAAGTTTTAATTAAGGCTTTTGCATTAGCAATTTCTGGATATGCGATGTCTTGTTTCAAACTACATGTTACCTTATTGGATGACCTTTGTATTCACATGTGTAATTTATTGGATCGGGTTTTAAAAATTTGAGAAAAAATAATTGAACCACGAACGGTTCGTGAGTGGAATATCAAAATTTGTTACATCAACCAATTTAATCATATTACATATTAAAACCATATATCTGATTATGCAGAAAAAGTTTATAAATGTATTCAAAAGAGGTAGACATGATTTATACTTTTTATTGTATCAGAGACTTTCTGAATTGGTGAAATTCTTATTAAATGTTTCACGTTCTTTTATCTTCAAATCCAAGAACTTCAATTAGTCTTCGCACCAACAACCACTAGTTGAATGCAGAAGTATATCTTGCAAGAACGTCATCAGGAACTGAGTGTGGGCTCTCAAAACAACGAGGGGGAGAGAGAAACTTTTTTCTGCTCTGTGTGATTAAGGTTGTGTCAACATGCTTAGGGAGGCAACCTTAATGCCATCCCTTATATAATAATTTTGTAACTTTCACACATACCCCATATATGTGTAATTTCAAAAATTGAACCCCATAATCTATAATTGCCGAAAATTGCATCTCTCATTAAAGTCAATATTGTCCAAATTCATCAATCCAAATTTGATAAATTTAAATTGATCTCTATCAATTAATTAATTAATTTTTCTTATTTACAAATTACCCAATAATTATAAAATAATAAATTAATTAATTTGAACATCAATTAATTACTATTCACTAATTAAGTAACAACACCCATCACATATCCGTTCAGAAAATATTCCTTGGCTCAAAACACATTTTAGTCGGATTGATGTTGTTTCTTCTATTCCAGTCATCATGAGCTACTACTGAGAGTGAATGGACCCACATGAATAAAGATATAGAATTCAAGTACCTGAAGAATTTATCTCTATAAATTCTTGACTTATTTAATCCTTACAATGTACAACTCCACTATAGGTTTGATGCCGAATCAACTCTCGATTCATGCGCGCTACATTTTTTGTTGGTGTAAATAAACACTTTTAATTCACGGTCCACAGAATATTTTAACATATTACCCTTCGTGAATATCAGGAACAAGAGCGGGATATAAAATTTTCATTTTACCCCTCTTGTTGTTATTTTCTTAACTCATTTATTGACTGTGAATAAGAAAGACGTAATAGTAAATTGTCTCGTACAATTCCCCATGTCTTATTCAATGATACATTTCATTGAGTACCTAGCTAAGTTATTTTATTCACACACCCATCAATAAAGCATGAGGTGATATTGTTGCATTTTACAATCTAACCATGAATTTTCATATCTGTGAATCACGCAACTATAACATAGTTTATCACGATCCCAACAGCCAATATATTGTTTGAAAATTCAAACTTACTCATTTAATGTATCAACGATCGTAACTTACTATGTCAAGTTTTGTATTCATCTTAAGATTAAAGTAATTACGAAAATATCATTAGGGTGTAACAATTAGATTTAAAACTAGATAAACAGTTTTACTCCAAACTAATTTGTTAGTGGTTTATTCAACATAATCCACAACATATCCAGGTCAACCGTTAGAGTCCCCACTCCTATCCCCAAGACCGGCATCCTTTGGTTCTGTAAATAATGTTCTATACAATTTTAGAACAGTTTGTCTAGAAGACCCCTCAGTCTTTACTCTTTTTACGTTGACAATAGTTCCAGGACTTAAGTAAATATTAAACATACTTTAATTAAAAAAAAGCTTTTATTCATTCAATAAATTCAAGAATACAAAATGTCAGAGAAATAATTAAATACTCGTAAATAGTTATTACACCATACTTCATGGACATAATTTCAACAATCTACCACTTGGACTAAAGAAGGCATGTACAATCTCATATCCTCATACCCTCTAGATGACCATAAAAAACTTTACAGCTTAAAGTCTTCATAACTGGATTTGTCAGGTTATTGACCCTTGATATGTGTATAATTACAACATCTTCACGCTAAACAATCCCTCTAATCAGGTGATACTTACGCTTTATGTGTTTGGATCTTTTATGGCTCCTTGGTTCCTTCGAGTTTGTTATAGGTCCACTGTTATCGCAATAAAGTGTCATAGGCTTGTCAGCTTTTGGAACAACTTTCAAAGTCTTCAAGAACTTTCTAAGGCATGCAACATCATTAGCAGCTTCACAAGCTGCCACATATTCAGCTTCCATGGTAGAATCAACAATGCAAGATTGCTTGATACTTCTCCATATAACTACTCCACCGTTTAGGATAAATATCGATCCTAAAGTGGACCTCCTAGAATCTTTATCTTCTTAAAAATTAGAATTAGTATGCCTCGTAATATTCAGGTCAGTACCTGAATATACAAGCATGTAGTTCCTTGTTCTCCTAAGATACTTAATGATATGCTTGACGACATTTTAATACTCGATTCCAGGATTAGATTGGAAATGACTCACCACGCCACTACGTAGTAAATGTCTTGCATAGTGTAAAACATCACATACAGGAGACTTCCTACGGTTGAGGCATAAGGAATCTTTCTCATGTTTTCCTCTTTTTGAGGAGTCTTGGGAGACTACTCCTTAGAGAGGCTGACTCCATACCTGAAAGAAAGATATCCCTTCTTGGTGTCTTACATACAGAAGTGATCGAACACCTTATCAATATAAGACGCTTGAGACAATGTCAAATATCTATTCTTTCGATCCCAAAAGATCTGAATACCTAGGACAAAGGAAGCTTCTCCAAGATCCTTCATATCAAATTACTTTACAACCTAAATCTTTACATCAGATAATTTTCCTACATTATTCCTAATGAGTAGAATATTATCTAAGTACAAGACTAGAAAAACCACTTTCCCTTCATGTATCAGCTTATACACACAGGGTTCGTCCAATAACTATTCGAAACCAAAGTTCTTAATAGTTTCATCGAATGTAATATTTCACGGCCGTGATGCTTGTTTAAGTCCATAAATGGACTTCAGCAGTTCATAAACGTTGCCCTCTTGGCCTTTCTCCATGAGCTGTCTAGTTGAGCCATATAAATGTACTATTCAAGATTACCATTCAGAAAAAATAGTCTTGACGTCCATTTGCTAGATTTCATAATCGAGGGCACTAGCAATGGACATGAGGATTCAGATGGATTTAAGCATGGTTACCGGCAAGAATATATCGTCATAATCTATACCTTCCTTTTGAGTGTAGTCCCTGACTACTTGCCTAACTTTGAATGTTTCCACATTCCCATTTACACCCTGCAGGTTTTACCCCTTCAGGAGGATTTACTAGTTTCCAGACTCCGTGTGAGTACATTGAATGTATCTCAACATTCATTGCTTCTTGCCATAGGTTTACTTCAGGACCAACCATGGCCTGTGAGTAGGAAACAGGTTCATCTTGATCCTTATTTGAGACTATTGTTATGGTATCTCCATAAGACATGTACCTATTAGGTTGTCTCATAACCCTCCCACTACGTCGAGGCTCCATAGGCTCTCGCCCCAGCTATGGTTCTTCCATTATTGAATAAGAAACCATTCTTGATTGGGGAGTCGATGTCCTCCCATTCAATAGTTCATCTAGCTTAAGAGTGCTTCTCGGCTTCACGCTTTGTATATATTATTCTCTAAGAAAACGTGCTCTGTGTTTATAAATATTTTCTTGTTAGCCAGACTATAGAAGACATACCCCTTTTTTCCTTTAGGATACTTAAAAACATGCACAATTCTGATCGACTGACCAACTTGTCCGTCTTCTATTATAGAACATGTGCTGGGCACCCTCATATTCTAAAGTTGTTAACGGACGACTTTCGTCCATTCCATCTTTCATATGGTGAGCCAGGCACCGTCTTCAACGGAACTTAATTTAGAATGTACACTGCTGTTTCCAAGGCATATCCCCAAAACGAATCTGGAAGGGATGAGTAACTCATCATGGATCTAACTATATCCATCAGAGTTTGATTCCTTCTCTCTAACACATCATTCTATTCTGGAGTGGGAGATATAGTAAGCTGAGAAAGAATACCTTCTTCCTTGAGAAAGTCTTTGAACTTTCCTAGCCAGTACTCTCCACCACGATCAGAACATAGTGTTTTGATTTGTTTCTTTAATTACTTTTCAAACATAACCTTGTGCTCTTTGAACTTTTCAAAGGTTTCAAATATTTGGTGCATTAGATAAACATGTCCAAAACATGCGTAATCATTAGTGAAGATTGTAAAATATTCATAATCTCCTCTTGCTTGGATATTCAATGGCCCATATACATCATTATGTATGAGTTTAAGGCAATGAGTGACTCTTTCACCCTTCGCTGAAAAGGGTCTCTCGGTCGTTTTACCTTCTATATATGATTCACATGTCGGTAGTGATCCCACACTTAAAGTTTGCAATGGACTATCCTTTGCAAGTCTTTTAATCATGTCCAGACTAATGTGGCCAAGACGTGGATGCACAAATAGGTTAGATCGATTGAGTCAGATTTCAACCTTTTACTATCCCTTTGTAAATCAGAATTTACTTCAGTGTCACATATCATTGGAACTATAAGTTTTATGTAAAATAGTTTATTTATCAAATGTGCAATAGTAATTAAGTAGTCATTTCTAAAAATACCAACATCTTTATCAACAAAATTCAAACTGAATCTTTGCTCAATTAAACTAGCTCATGAAATAACGTTCTTCCAAAAAATTGGGATATAATAAACATCACGTAAAACCATAAAACTACTATCAAATGACATTTAATAGTTCCCATAGATACGGCCGATACTAGAGCTCCATTTCCCCGACAGAAGCTGAACTCACACTCGTCAAACCTTCTGATTTCCCTGAACCCCTGCAGGGTACAATAGATATGGTTAGTTGCTGCAGAGTCTACAATCTATAAAAAAGTAAAGTCAGCCACATAATAGCCCTCAGTAACAAGTACTATACCTTTAGATCTAAACTCCTTAAGATAGTCTTGGCAATTTCATTTCAAATGTCCAGCGATTCCACAATGATGACACTTGTCTTTCGACTTGTCCACTTTTATAGTGCCCTTACCTTTAACAGCTTTCGAGTTCTACTTCTTAGCCTTCTTTGGACCTCCCATGTGTTTCATTTTTGTGCCATAGGTGGAAGGCTTGCTTTTAGAAAAGTTTACCTCTTCAGTCTTCCTCTTGCCCTTCAGAAACAGGGTCTCAGCAGCTTACAGTTCTTTCATCAGCTCAGGAAGTGAGTAGCTCAACTTATTCATCGAATAATTAAGTTTGAAGTTCTCAAAAGAATTAAGTAGAGTCTCAAGGATCATATCAACTTGTGTCTCACCATCTACCTCAGCATCCATGATCTCCATCTCATTTAGATAACTGATGATCATCATCATATGTTCTTTGACATGAGTTCTAGGTTTCATCGTGTAGTTCATGAAGTTTCACACAATAGCCTGTTTGACTTAACGACCCTAATCTTTGAACATTTTGGTGATGTTCAACATCATATCATTAGCACTTTCCATGTTCTGATATTATTGTTGCAACACATTGCTAACAAAAGTCAAGATGTAACATCTGGCGATGTCAACAAAATGTAGCCAAGAAGCATAAGCATCATTTTCCTCTTGAGTCGATTCAACAATAGGCACAAGGGGACAAGGGGTGATGAGTACGAACTTGTGCTTTTCTACCGTCTGCATGATATCAAGATTACATTTCCAATCCACGTAATTTTCACCATTAACTTTGTTCGCGTTTAAGATAGTTGAGAGAGTGGATAGCGGCATGATTACTGAAAAGAATGAATAATGTGTGGTAAATCAATACTAAATTATTTAGGAATGTATGATGCATGATGCAAATACTTAAATATTTAAAAATTCATTAAAATATATTTCTTTCAAGATGTTACGATCAACAACGATAGCTTGTCTCATCTAAGGACAATGTACAAGCTACCTCCTATCGTATCGAGATTCCTCTCATTTGGTTAATGCTTCTTAATATTTCACTACATCTAGCTTAACCAATCACCAATGGTTTTGGTTACCTTACCCAATTGACTAGCCCCTATGAGGGATTCCAATTTACTTCGGTCTAAGTGTTTGACCAACGCATCGGTTTTAAAAGTTACCATGAACTAACTGCCCGTCTAGGGACAGTCCTACCTCACCACTTCCTTTATAAGCTTTAGCTTCTTAAGCAACTTGATGACTCAAAGCTACACGATTCCCAAGTTTCTTCCATTGAAGAGAGGACTGCTAACGTGGCTCTAAACCATTCCTCGTTCCACGATCAAGTTTACGTTGGGGATCTTGTGAAGTTTCAACGTAAACGACACTCCCACTAAGTTTTTGGAAAAAATGGATTTTTCATTGTTTTTTTTAATTTATAACTCTTTATTAATTTAAAAAAAAACAAGTTTCGAAAATTATATGCTTTTAAAAATTAAATCCCAATCTAAAATTTATAACTTTTATAAAATTCACATTGTATTCAAATTATAATTAATTATAAATTAAACCACAATGATGTATGTACATCCTACATGATATTTTGATATTGACATA
This sequence comes from Datisca glomerata, assembly GCA_003255025.1. Taxonomy (NCBI): domain Eukaryota; kingdom Viridiplantae; phylum Streptophyta; class Magnoliopsida; order Cucurbitales; family Datiscaceae; genus Datisca; species Datisca glomerata. The sequence goes on along the minus strand of QANY01007073.1, from coordinate 107,149 downwards.
TCCTTATTTCTATATGGTATATTATATGATGATGCGAGCTTAATAATAAATCATCTATTCAAAATTAACCTCTATATTGGCTCATTTGTAATTACAACCCAAAAGGGATAAAAAATAAATTATATTTAATTTAAATACTAGTCTTCATGACGTCAGTAATAGTCTCATTGTCCTTCAGTAAGTTCTACCAATTTTATAACTCTATACAATAGTGCATTTCCAATTTAGAAATTCAAAATTTTGATAAAAACCATTTAATTTATGAAAACTATCTTTTTAATTAAATAATCCCTTTAATATCCTTTTAAAATTTAAAATACAAAGATAAATAGATAATTATCTTTTAAATTTAAAATTCAAAATATAAAGTAGATAAAATGAATAATTATCCTTTTGAATACAAAATCTAAAAAATAAAAGGATAAAATATATAATTATCTTTTGAATTTAAATGATCTTTTATCTGTTTAAAATCTAAAATTTTAAAGATAAAAAATGAGTTTAGGGTTTTTGCGAGACATCACAGAGTTTCCTAAACACTCATTGTTATCGCTTAGGGTTTCACAAAACCTAGTCACCACGCAGGGCACGACAGTGGACAATAGGAGACAGCGCAGCACGAAGGTGGGCGGTGGTAGCGGCGGCAGTTTCGACGGTGACTTTTCGAGGCGGCGACAGATTATAAGAAAATAAATTACATAAAATCATATGCCTTAATTTCGACGTACATCAATTCTATAATTGAAAAATAAAACGGCTAGAGCCAATAGATCGAGATCCATTCATAAAACACGTTCAAAGTAATTTTAAATCTACCATACAAAAATATGTCAATATTACAACATCCAACGATACATACGTTTAATCACATAATATGCATAATTAAGAAATAAAGGCTCTAATACCAATTATTGGATCGAGTTTTAAAAATTTGAGAAAAATCATTGAACCACGAACGATTCGTGGGCGGAATATCAAAAAAAATTACATCAACCAATTTAATCATATTAAATATTAGAACAATACATCCGATTATGCATACAAAGTTAAACGTATTCAAAATTTTTAGAAATGATTTATACATTTTCGTTGTATCAGAGACTTTCTAAATTGGTGGAATTCTTATTAAATGCTTTGCGTTATTCGATATTCAAATCCAAGAATTTCAATTATTCTTCGCACCAACAACGCCCCGATCCCTGAGGGTTAAACATGCTTGAAATTTCACAATTCAAAAATTCTCAATTCAATTGAAACCCTAATTTGAGAAAATTTCCAAATTGAAAACCTTAATTTTACCCTAATTTTAACGTTAAATAACGAAAGTATAAAATTATTTTAAGAGAATATTAACTCATTAAACTAAAATAAATGATTCATTAAACTATAATAAAGTGAAGCACGAAAATCCATAAGACATGAAAGTTAAACATGAATATTCATAAAATTCTAAAATAACTGAAGTCAAACTGAAGTCATAATGTTATAACTTAACTTAAAAATCATAATCTTGCTTGCTGTGATAGTTCCTCACTCATACTGCTCACCATCACCTGTAACAGAATCATCTATGGAGGTGAGTATTAAAAATACTCAGTAAGTAAATTCACATACAAATAAGTTTCATATGACATAAATGTAAACATATAATTCATGCAATTTTATTTCACACATTCACTGGTCACATAAAATACTTGTAATAACACACTGATTTCATGGTTAACATATAACTTGAACTTGTACTTATACATGCCAATACTTATACTTGCTTGATCATAATTCGACTAGACATATCCCTCGATTAATAACCTAACCAGAACTGTTTCACAACTTGAACTTGAACTTGTAACATGAATGTGAACATGACATATTGGGTGTCCTGAAACTTGATATCACTTAAAGTTATCTAAACATTAAGGACGCTAACATGAACATGGTGACACTCAATCGTATAACTTGATAACGTGACGTGAACAATCTGGTTACTTGATAACCAAGGGATATGACTAAGTCCACTTCTTGTTTACTTATCACCTTACTTGAATTAATATTCATAATTCACATTATCACATATACATGGGTAAACATATAACTTGTTCACGAACATAAATGATATAACTATTATATGTATAACTCAAAATATAATCATATATAACATGTAAATAATTTCATCGTGATATGAAAAATAAATAAAACACCTGATCATAAGATTGAACATAAAAAAATAATAAAATAATTTCACATTATATATTCTACACTTATACATATGAACCGAATTATTATGTAAATTCACTTACCTGGATTCGCTACGAATTAAATTCAGCAACTAATGACCTGAAATCCAAAGATCCCAGATCACAACAAATTCATATAATATCTATAACTATTTAATTAACTAAGTGAGGTTCAGAACATGTGAAAACCACATCGGGTGTAAATTATCAAGTGGTTCAAAACAGTTCAACAAGGTTCAAGTGGTCTGAACTAGTTCAGTTCTGCTGTTTTGAGCCGATTCGATCTGGTTAGGTTGAACCAGTTTGGTCTGGTCTAACCGAGCCAGTTCGGTCTGGTCTAGTCTAACTGAACTGGTTCGACCCAGTCTGAATGAGCTGGTCCGGTTCAGGTGAAGCAGTTCAAGAGAAGGGGAGGAACAGAAAAGGGAGACGAAGAAGAGGGGGGAGAGAGAGACGCAAAAGAGAGGGGGAAAGATGAAGGAGCAAGAAAAACCGAGAGAAGTAGAAGCAGAGGGGAAGAGAGAGATGGAGACGCTATAGAGAGGGGGAGATGAAGGAGACAGAGAGACACCGAGAGAAGCAGAAATAAATGGGAAGAGGGAGACGAAGGAGAGAGAGAGACCGATAGAAGCAGGAATAGAGGGGAAGAAGGAGATGAAGGACAGAGAGAGAGACACAAACCAGAGGGGGGAATACGAAGGAGAGAGAGAGACTAAGAGAAGTAGAAACAGAGGGGAAGAGGGAGACGAAGGAGAGAGAGAGACACAAAAGAAGGGGGAAATAGGGAGATAAATGGGTCCGGTAAAAGCCAACTGAATCGAAAAACCAAAATACATTCTGGACAGAATCGAGAGAGAATGAAGGAAATCAAGCTTAACGATGATGAAGGCAGCGACGATGAAGATGAAGCAACGATCCATTAAAAGGGCGATTGAAGGTTGCCCAAATGAAAGAAAATAGAAGAATAAAAAGGAAAATATGGATGAGTTCAGTGAGAGGGCAAAGAAATCGAGAGAAACAGGGGAGAAATGACAAGAACAAGAGAAAGAAAATAAAATGCCTTACCAAAATCGATGGACGACGATGATGCAAGAATAATTGAATAAAACAGAGATGATCAAGAATGTAAACTGTTGGAAATTAGAGAGCAAAATTCATATTGATGCATCAAGGTATTAATTAAAAACTAAGTTGAATAGAGAGAGAAAATAGGAAAGAAAAATAGAAAAGAAAGGCAAGAAGGAGAAATTAAATACTTACTTGAATTAGAAAAAAGAAGAAGATGAAGTTGAAAGAATAAGAATCAATGGAGTTTTCGCATGAGGGAGAGGGCTACCAGAGAGATAAAACAAAGAGAGAATGACAGTTAAAGGCAGGGTTTGTGAATTAAAAGAAAATGGGGAAGGAGGGAGTTATGGGAGGTTATAGAGAAGGGGTTCGTGCAAAAGAGATGGAGAATGAGGTAGATACGCTAGGGTGTATACACAATGGTGTGAGTGAGTGAGAATAGGGAGAGATATTACCCAATACCATAAAAAGGTTAGGGTTGGGTGTAAATACATATATGCGTAAACCGTTAGAGTCCCCACTCCTATTCCCCAAGACCGACATCCTTTAGTTCAACCTAACATTCGTAATCAGACTCGATTGCCCAGTAGATTCTAAGACTGCGAATAACGTTATGAACTATTTCAAAAGAGTTTGTCTGGAAGACTCTTCAATCTTTACTCTTCTTACGTTGACTATAGTTTGAGGATTTTAGTAAATTATAAACATACTTTAATTAAAATCTTTCATTCATTTATTAAATTCAGTAATACAAAATGTCTAGAAAAATAACTAAATACTCATAAATAATTATTACAATATATTTTATGGACGTAATTTCAATATAATTATCTATGCACGTGGTGTTCTAATGATAATAAAAAAGTACATCTTGGGCGGCATGGAGGACATTAACTGATAGCAAAGTTGATGGAGGTTTAGCTTTTCATGATTTATACTGCTTTAATAATGCTATGCTGGCCCAGCAAGGATGGAGTATTATTTCTAATCTTTCAAGCTTACTTTCCCGTTTTCTGAAGGATAAGTATTCTAAGGATGGAGACTTTCATGGGGGTGGAGAAGTTTGTTGGAAGACACGGAAATTCTACTTCATGAGTGAGATGTAATGTTGGGAATGGGAAGGATATTAATATATGGACGAAGCCTTGGATTCCTCTTAACCATCATTATCAGTTTGTTAGTGAGCTTATGATTGATTTTGGAAGGAATATGGATGCTCTGTCTAACTCGCTTATGCAGGAGGATGTGGAGGCAATATGTAAAATCCCTACCATCCACTTTGGCATTATTCGTAGGGTGGAAAATATCCGTTAAAATTCGGATATAAGGTTGCAATGGATCTTCTTTGAAATGGCAGACTAAGGGGGCCAGCTTTTGGGGAGTCAATTCCTGTATTAAAAATAAAGCAATATGAAAGGGTATCTGGAAATTAAATACCCCTCTAAAGATTATGGAATTCATATGGAGGTGCTCGAGGAGTTTTATAACTGTCAAGTCTAGTCTCAAAAAGTGAGGGATGGATGTAGATACTATATGCCCTACATGGGGTGTGGATGAGGAATCTAGAGTGCACTTATTTTTTCAGTGTCATTTTGCTAGGGCCTTTTGGTTTGGCAGCCCCCCTTACTCTTAGTTTTACTATGGCCCGAGGCAATAATTTCTTTGAGGTGTGGTCTTAATTTTGGATGTTTATATCTCGTACTAAATTCTTTGAAGTGTGTTCAGTGGGTGGCATTGGGCATTTGGCATTTGGCGTATTTGGAAGTGCATGAACTAAGCTTGTTTCAAGAATGGTAACCCATCACCTGTTGAGGCAATTGAGCTCAATGGGACTCAGGTGGAAGAGTTTAGATAGAGTCCAAATTAGCGTAGAGATAAAGGAATCAAGAATAGTAATTCTCAATGTTGCAAGGAGATCTCTCCAAATAAAAATGGTGGTTGGTTACAGATGCACATGGAAAGATGGTACTGGTGGTGTGGGTTGGGCTCTGTTCCATCCTGAAAATTTCATCTTCAGTATTAAATATAGGAGATTTCTATATGTGGATAACGTTTTGATGGCAGAAGCTTTGGCTATTAGGTGAGGGTTGGAAGCTTGTGGATTGATGTTGTGACATTAAGGTTTATGGTTCTTTCACGTAATGTATTTCATATCAGGTTCTGCCCATAACTTATAATGAGCTTGCTCATCACCTTGTACATTTGGGTTTTCTAGGATATGATCAGGTATGTGATGATACCCTTTCTATGTGGGTATCAAAATTCTTGTAATTTCGGATCATGTTTTAATATATCATTTCTTTTTAAAAAAAAAATATTCAGGCCACTGGAAAAGTTGAATATAGACCACTGAGATTAATCTATTAGAAACTTAAAATTAGAGTAATGAAAGTTGGTTGAATTCTAAGGAAGTGCAACCAAACCTCCAATCATGAGTCCCGAGAAGCTAAGCGATCAGCTTGTTATTAACTCTGTGTTCCGTTGATCGGATTTGGGCTTTTGCTTTGGGTCTCAAATTCAAGCGATAGAAACAAAAGAGAAAGTCGGTCACTCATTTTTATATAAAAATGGCGCCGCATAAGGAAGAAGAACGAAAAGAAGGGAAAAGACGAGGTAAAGAGGGAGACAACGGGATGGCTAGGGACCCTCCATTAAATGGTAGACACATGCCATAGACAATAAAATTACATTATTGCCTATAAAAATAACATCTGAATCTCAGGTGTCATCACTTTCTTCTATTTTAAAACGAAAGTGATGGTAGGGGTGTTTACGAAAGAAAAATAAACACAAGAGGTACCAATGCAAGATTTCAAAGGTAAGGTGTATTTTGGTAAAAGTCTGAGAGATTCAGGAGTGAGTTTAATTAGCCTTAAAATTAATATAAATTAGTTAAATGTTTAGAAAAACAAAGTGAAAATTAGTTTTTGACATTTTTAACAAACTAAAAAAATAGATCTTAATAATTTTTTTCTTTTATAAATTCTAAATAATTTGTTTCAGAAAAATAAACAGATACACATAAGTCATTTTTATAATAGCCCAAAACTAAAAACATAAAAAAAAATATCCCGAAATACATAATATCCATCATCCAATATATTTACTATAGTACAATGGTAACTTCACGTTCTTCAACTATAATGTATATTAAACGGAAAACTTTATCATGCCGGAATTTTTTCACCGCATGGATGCTGGACTATTTCGGTCTTTAGATTACATTTGGAGTAATTTAGGCCACACAAAACCCAGCAAGTAACATATTTTTTTTTAATTTTTTAGGTTCACCAAATACGTAGTGGGGCTCATCAATTACGTAGTGGAATTCGCCAATTACGTAGTGGGGTTCACTAAATACCTACAAAAGAATAATTCTTGGAGGGGTTCACCAATTACGTAGTGGAGTTCATCAAATACGTACAAAAGGGTAATTCTTGGAGAGGTTCACCAATTACGTAGTGGAGTTCATCAATTACATAGTGTGGTTCACCAATTACGTACAAAAAAATAATTATTTGAGGGGTTCACTAATTACGTAATGAGGTTTACCAATGACGTAGTGAGGTTCACCAATGACGTAGTGAGGTTCACCAATGACGTAGTGAGGTTCACCAATTATGTAGTGGGGTTTACTAAATACGTATAAAATAATAATTCTTAAAGGGGTTCACCAAATACGTATTGGGTTTCACCAATTACGTGCTAGGGCTAAAAAAAAAAGAATTTTTAAATTTTGGTGAACCCTAAAGAATTTGTTGTACACTACTACGTATTTGGTGAACCCCTAAAACCTAATCATCATACCTAATAGGCAAATCGCCTATTTTAACCCCTAAACGCCATCCTGAAGGTGAAAATCGTCATTGTCAAAGCCAATCATCAGTTTATTGCTTCCAATCGCCTGTTTCAGTCTCCAAATGCCATGTTGAAATATGCGATTGCCGCTCTCCCTCCCAATCACTACTTTTTTTTCTCATAATCACCATTTATATGGCTCCAATCACCATTCTTCACATTTTTCTTTTGAATTGATATTTTTGTAATTATCTACGATACACCGGGAAAATCATTGATAAATATAGAAAAAAACTCATTATTTCAATGCAAACATTCATGATACTCACTTTACTATGTAAAATTAGATTGGATTAATTAAGAATTCCCGAAACAATCGAACACTTAATCATAAACTCGATAAAAGTTGTCATTGATAATGTTGTTGGTTTTTAAAGTATAACCAACTGAAAGCGTCCATTCACGTCAGGAATAGAGGTTTTTGATGTAGTTAATAAGTTTTCTTTGATTTTGATCGAGTTGGTGTATATATAATAGGGCTCAGGAGAGAGAATCAATGTTCAGTAGTACGCCCGGTTCACCAGGTTATACCACTGCGGGGCCCAATCATACTCAAAAGAAGAGTTTGATCCTGGCTCAGAAGGAACGCTAGCTATATGCTTAACACATGCAAGTCGAACGTTGTTTTTGGGGCATCAAAGCCCTCTAACCCAGGGTCAACCGTAATGGAAGCGACTAATTTGCGATAGATGAGTGGGTGAGTTCACGGGGATTAGGGGGTCTTGGAAGAAGTGGGTTTGATTCCCATAGCCCCAATGTGGCGAATTCGGTCGACCAGGCCAGATCTTGAAGAGAGAACCAAATGAAAAGACAACTCCACTTGCTTTCGAACGAGATGGATTTTCACCAAATATAATTATATGTCGTGATGTTATGATGGTTAATAAATTCTATTTATCAATTTGACGAACATGTATAACACTTAAGGTCAGATTCTACTGTTAAATCGAGTATATTAGCTAAAACGTTTGAAATTAAATATTAAAATTTAAAATTTAATCTTTTTGTTATATAATAATTACCTCAAAATGTTTGGAAAACAACCTTTTACATTTTAATTAATTGATCCCTATAAAATTATTTTTAAAATCTAATATTAATTCTTATCAAAATTAACCCTTTATTCTTAAAAAATCGATACCCACCATTCCCCCTCTCTCTCAACACTTCATTTCTCTTCACTCAAACCATATTCACATTCTTCTTCATCTTCATCTCTCTCTTTATAGCTCGAAATCCATCAAAACCTCACCAAATCCGTTGCAATACACGAGTCAAACCCGCGATCTCACATTGAACACATCCCTTGCAACACACGAGTCAAAACCCGCGCCAAATCCCTCCAACCCGCGACCCCAAACCCCATATCCTTCTAATATTGTATTTTTCACCAACAATGGCTTGAGGAAAATATAAAGTTACAAAGGGAACATTGAGTCTAACGACGCAACCAAGTTCAAGCTCGAACGTCTCGAAAGGGCCGTACGATACCACCGATTATAGGGTGAAAAGATTTCATCCAAATAATCAAAATTTTAGTAGCCCTATTCTTCTTATTTCTCCAACGGAGCATATATCTCACCCAAGCAAACCAGATGTAAGTTTTTCTTTGAATATTTTGAATTTTATGTGTTATATTGTTAAAACACCTAATATATACTTGATTCGTTATGCAAATTAGGTGTTTTTTTATGTGATGATTATAGAAATGTATGGTTGTTGGTAGAAATATATGTCTTGGATGAAAAATTATAGTATTTTCATAAGTTCCTGTAAAGTGTTCGACAAAATGTCATAATGAATTATATGATGTATTTTTTTCATTGTTCGTACGGTGTTTGATAAAATTTCATATTGAGATTTATACTATATTTATATGAAAGCCCATAACATGTTCAATGAAATGATATATCCCATCCAAGGATAAAATGTAAGTTTTTTAACAAAAAATTTGGTTGTTATGTGTTATATTGTTAAAACACCAAATATATACTTGAATCATTTTGAAAACTGGGTGTTTTTTATGTGATGCTTATAGAAATGTATGATTATTGGTAGCAATATATGTTTTGGATGAAAAATTATAGTGTATTTTTATTGCCCAGAAAGTGTTCGTCGAAATGTCACAATAGGGATTATAGTACATTTTTCTTTATACACCTTTTTCGCTGAGTCATACTTGAATTTTGGTTTCTTAGACTGAGTTCTATGATCTTGATATTCGTTGTTTTGGGAACACTACACTAGTATCTCTATGGTACAATAGCCTTCCTGAAAATGTGAGAAGAAATGTCGATGCCTCCGGGTTTAGGTATTTTATAAGTATATTGAAAAAAGGTCAGATGGATCACGTTTTATTGAATTGTCTGGCTGAGAAATGGTGGGATACAACCCACACCTTTCATATAGATGAAGTGGACGAAACACTATCAGTTAGACCCAAACGCCATCGGCAGGCCCCACACGCCTGCTATATATGGCGTTTGGGCCTAAACGCTATTAGTTAGCCCCAAACGCCTGTTGTCACAGGTGATTCGCCTGACCAATAGGCGATTAGGACTACCAAAGTAGCGTTTGGGTCCTAATCGCCTAGTTTGACCAAATTATTGGTTGGTGATGTCTGGTGGTTGTGCAATTAATAAGGGTAGTTACTCTTCGTAAATCATCCTTACTAAACACATTCTCACTAATTTTCAATTGCTCTAAACTTCGAATACACTTACTTGCTCCTTCATTTTCTTTGTTTGGATTATCAAATTTTCATCTCCAACTAAGTGATCGGCTACACCGAAAGGGTAATGTTTGTTTAGTTTTTCTTTAGTTTTTTTTAAGATTAAGCATATTCAAAGACCCAACATCTTGATGTTTAGTTTTCTATAATTTTTTTTAAGATTAAGCATCTTCAAAGATGAGTCATCATGAAGTATCCATAAATCCGGATGAGACGAGTACGTGACTGGGTTCATCCACATTAGCGAACATACATAATGAGGATGTTATTGGTGAAAATCTGGATACGTTACCAGAGGTCGAACATTTCTACTATACATACGCAGCCGATGTTGAGTTTAGTGTACGAAAAGATGATAAACACAAGAATAGAGAGGGAGAAACTGTGGTACGGAGATGAGTTTGCTCAAAAGAAGGAACTCGAGAGAAAAAATATATGGGCAGAGAGGACACCAAGCGAGAACCAAGAGGCTTGACAAGAGTGAACTTTTGTGCTTGTTTTGGGGTGAACTTGGATAAGAAGAAGAACAAATGGGTCGTTAAAGATTTTGAAGCTAAGCACAACCATCCCACCACCTCATCACAGGACGTGCCCTTTTTTCGATCGAATAGAGCAGTGAATGAAGAGGACATGGCTCAAGCAACATGATTGTACAATGTCGGTGTAAGGCTAAGCCAAGTGTTTGATTACATGGTCGACCAAACAGGTGGTCACGAAAATGTAAGGTTTTTACGGACAGATCTCTACAATAAGATGGAAAAGCAGTGAAAACGCAAATAATCGAAACTGATTGAGAAGCATCTATTGCTTTTTTACTGCAAAATTGGAGATGGATCTAGATATGTATTGCAAATACAACATTGACATGGATAATCGTTGAGAGAATTTGTTCTGGGAAGACTCGACGTGCTAAGTTGGCTATCACTGTTTTGGTGATGCATTGGCGTTCGATACGACCTACAGGACGAATGCATACAAGAAACCGCTAGTGATTTTCCTTGGCGTGAACAATCACTACAAGACTACGGTATTTGGTTGCGCATTATTGGTTGATGAGACTGTGGAAACCTATCAATGGGTGTTGAGGACTTTCTCTGATGTCATGAAAAATAAAATGCCTCAATTGGTCATTACACATGCCGATAAGCCAATGCGTAAAGCAATCAAGACAGTCCTCCCCAATTGCAATCATCGGCTTTCTGCATGACATCTCGAACGAAATGTCTAATCAAACATGCATAACCCATAATTTCTACAGGCATTCAAGAGAGTCATGTTTGACGTAGTTAGTGAAGGGGAGTTCAAGGAGGAATGAGATCGTTTGATAGAGTCGTTCAACCTCAGCCAAAATAAATGGTTACAATGGATGTATGCGAAGTGTGAACGTTGGGCAGAGGCCTTCTAACACGGAAAATTCTTTGCTTTCATGAGAACGACGCAATGATCTGAAGGTATGAACGCGTATATCTACCGATTCGTTGAACATCGATCTAAACTATTTGAATTCGTGCTAGAATTCGATCGAGCGTTGGCACCTATTCGACAAGAGGAGAGGTTGGACGATTTCAAGATGACAAGTGAAATGCATGTGCTTCAGACTCACTTGCTTGCATTAGAGCAACACATGGCAAATGTGTTCACACAAAAACTATTTTAACGTGTGCGTAAAGAGATCATGGGTGAAGCATCGTTTATAGTTTATTCCTGACACATGATGGGGAGGCTTGAAATTATTCATTGGTCGAGTTTGGGGTGCCGAATGACTCATACTTAGTGACACGAGACCAAAAACTTGATACGCTCAAGTGTAGATGTGGCAAGTTTGAATTAGTGGGGATATCGTGTCGGCATATGTTTACTATTATGAAAACAGAACATATGCAACAGATCCCAAGCACGTGCCTACTAGACCGGTGGCGGATTACTGTGAAGAGTAATATGCTACCAACCGGGTCAAGCCATTATCATCTGGATACATATGAGATAGTATTGCTTCGGTAGAATTCGTTCCAACTAGCTGCCAAAAGACTTGCTCACTTTGCGTCAAAGTCAAATGAATTGTCGACTCGAGCGAAAGTGGAGGTTGAGATGCTTTGTGCAAAATATGAGACCTTCTGGAATGAGAAGGTCGCCAATGAACATGATGTGAAGTATAAGGATGGTGTAGAGATTAAAAGAGGCCTCGTTGAAGACCCGGTAATCGTGAAGGCGAAGGGCAGCCAAGGTGCTAGCTCGGGTAAAGCACGACCAACCACTTGTCGATGTGACTATTGTAAGAACACTAGACATACCAAACGGACATGTCCATAATTACCGAGCGATGTGCATGCCATGATGCCAGACGATAATAATGATGATCTAGCACCATCTAACGTGCAAGGTGCACATGCAATAGGGGTCTCCGGACAAGGTGCGTCCCCATTCAATGTGCAAGGTGCGTACACATTCAATGTGCAAGGTGTGTACCCATTCGACCCATATGCATACCCACCACCATTCAACACATAAGGTGGGTACCCTATATACAACACAAACATCCCATACTAGTATAATTATCCGTATCCCCCGCCGCAGTAAATGTACATTTTGGTATTAACTTATTTTCATATATTTTTTGAGAATGTTATCATCCAAATATTTATAAACCTGCTTATTTATAACAATACACAATAATTCTGCAAAATTTGTTATTTTATAACTGTACGAAAGAATTCTGCAACATCTCTTTATCATCACTGTACACGACAACTTATAAAAACCCCTTTTATTTATAGTTGTACACAATAATATACAAAATCTATTTATCATCCTTGTACACAATAACTTACAACGATTTATTGTGTCATATTTTTTATGTTCTTGTTCAAACACTCGCCCATTTGACATTTCTGAAAAATTCAATGAGCTAGATGTTATTAAAGAAGACAATAACGATAGGGCAATAAATTTAGAAGCATACAAAGATATCCCTTTTTGAAGTTTATTGCACCGTCGTTATTATTTTAATTTATTGTGTCATATTTTTTATGTTCTTGTTCAAACACTCACCCATTTGACATTTATAAAATATTTGATGAGCTAAATGCTATTGAAGAAGACAATAACGACAAGGCAATAAATTTTGAAGCGTACGAAGATATCCCTTTTCAAAATTTATTGCACCGTCATTATTGTTTTCTTCAATAACATATAACTCATCGAATTTTTCAGAAATGTCAAATGAGCAAGTGTTTGAACAAGAACATAAAAAATAGGACACAATAATGTAATACTATATTATCTATCCCTTCATTTTTTCCTCTTCTCAAGTCTTTGCTTTAAAGTAGGATTCGTCTTTAGTGGTAGCCGAATCTCCGATACAGATGAGTTCGTATTATAAAATTGACCAACGCTATCATGTAACATATCATACGAGACGTTTAAATGATGGTTGACGAATTTCAACAAAATGTTACACCGAAGATGATGAGATTTATACTCATGTAAAAATATTTTCAATATTCAACAAACTATCATACACCTCAACATATTCAACAAACTATTATACACCTCAACACATTCAACATCGACATCCATAAATGAGTAAATCTTGACAATCAGAAAATTCTCAATTACAAACTAAGAGAAGCTTAACTCTAAACTAAAAAAAACAGAAAACAGAGCTGTAACATTCACCAAACTATCATACACCTCAACAAAGTCAATAATAATATCTAAGGCTTGAATATTGACCAAACATGCTTGAATATTGACCAAACACCTTAATCTCAACAAATTCGATACTGACAGCCACATACAAGCAAGTCCAGAAGAATCATAAAAATCCCAATTACATAACTAAAAAAACCATAACAAATAACCAGCAATAACAACCACAAATAAGCAATACAAAACAATCACAAAATTTCCAACTATAGAACTAAAAGAACCCAAAACTATAACAAACAAAAAATAAAGCTCTCAAGTTTAACAATATTTGACTAATTACCTGGGAACAATAGTCGACAAAATTCTTACCCTGATGTCATCTATATATCTCAAGACCTACACACCACAATCACTCCTGCAAACGTAATAATAAGTGCATCATTAAAGGGTGAAGGAAGCCCAATCAAAATTGTGATCAATGAATTTACCCATTTAATTCGGTGATCACTTGGGGCGGCCTTGAAATTTTGAATGAAGAGAAGGTTGTTGGCGGGGGCAACAAATCTATGAGCTTAGGCCAAAATATCAAGTCAATACCTTCTATGTATAATTTCATTTACAAAATATAAAAATGTAATCAATGTCAAATTCATGAATGTTATAAGACAAATTGCAAGTCATGATGAGGGGTTAGAATATACAATTTTTTTACCTTTTCGGTCCATCCCGCGTTAAGTCGGCCATCTAGCAAAGTGTCTCATACAATGACTTCCTCGTCCATGATGGAGATCTTGGCCTTAAACCAATTATCTCGACCATCATGTACCAGAATACAGATCTAGATTACACAATCATACTAAGTCAGCATTTAATATCTTAACTATTTTAAATTTGTTTGCCTTAGTTTCTAGCTCAAGCGGTGGCGCGTATCAATCCACGATCTTGTGTTCCTTACAAAATTATTAAGCTCTACTAGTTTTGAAACACATTGACTCTGCAGTGGCACAACAAAAACATGATACACAATGTACATGCAAACCTAAAATAAGGATGATACTGAGTAGTGAATACTCACAACAAAAAACGTGGGAAAAAACCAAAATCGATTGCTCATCGATGCACGACGTGCCTCCAAGGTCAAAATGCTGACAAACATTTCTATAAAGTCCGAGCCGAGCCAATTTTCTAGATCAAGAGTCTTTAGGTCTCTCCATTTAGCATGGAGGCCAGAATGTCTAACTAGAATCCCACTGCAAAAGACAAATTTAATCCAAATTTGGTCATGATGTTGTGTTAAGTTTTGTTAGATTAGTGTGACTCCTACCTATCTTCTAATCTTTTCTAAAAAATATACTCCACTGAAAGCTCATCTTTCACTTCTAGTGGGTCTTGTAACGTGTACAGACCCACTTTAAATACCTTCTTGTTGCGTTTAGTGATCGTTTTACCCTTTAAATAGGGTGAACTTAGTAGAGGACCATCTCTCATCTCCCAACTATTGTACAACTTCATCGGGAATTGGCTTTCGGTAGACTCAGACAAGACTTGTTTGCCCTATCAAAACACAACCCCAAGTAAGGTTTTAGATTAATAGTTAGATTATACATGTTATATATATATATATATATATATATATATATATAATATAAGATGGAATATAAATAAACTGAATAAAATACCTTTCAAGGTCCTTTAGTTGTTCCATTTTTATATGGTTTCCTGACCAATAGTAGGTTAGCGAATGCATTGTTTGAGGCATCCAGCTGGATACACCTTTCACCATTACCACCTTTACACAAAGGTGATGAAGAGACCAGTAGCTCTTTTTCGTGGGAGGGACTCATATCCTCATCAAAACCTCCTTCAACTTTACCTTGAGTTGGGATGACGCGTGGCTCATCGTATTGGGCTCGAGACTTACCAGTGTCCCATTCCAAAAGACTTGCTTATGTTGTGCACATATTCTCTTGGGCTGTCATCATCTTTCTCTGCACCTCCATTAATTGTGAAATATCTGCCCTCATGGAGCTGGACTCCACCTGAAGTGCGATCACTTGTGCACTTAAAGCATCTAACCCAACTGCTTGCTCTTCAGGTAGATCTACACACATGTCCTCGCGGTCCTCCCGAACCTCGCGGTCGCCCAGAACGGCGTGCGTGGTTGTATCGATCTACATAATACAAATATATGTGAATAAGTGATAAATAATCAATGGTAGTATAACCAACCAAATTTGTAATATTCTCAAACGCTTACCGCACAGCTTTTAGGCCAAGCTTCTCCTCCCCTTGATTTTACAAAATAAATCATTTTTGCAACGGCCATGTCGTTCCACCTTAACAACGAAGGTTGATGTAAGTCAACATAGTTGGCAGCACATGCTAACTTCTCCAGATAAAATAGTTACATTGAAATGAACCTATTGGAAGATATACATATATTATAATGTGAAAGTAATACTAATGTACACTAAATATATTACTTGTATTAATAACAAGCATCCGGTAATGCTATTGTGGTGGTTGTTTTGATACCTCACCACATCATCCACAAAATCTTTAAAACAAACAGAAACCCAATTCTTATGTTGGATGGTCGCGGGTGACTTCACAATGTACAACCATGAAGGACTGACGATTGGTTTTGATCGAGGAGATAACAAAGCTCCGACAGTGTACAACACAAAGGATTACCTCCAATAGTCACCGTCAGACTCCTCAATCAAGAATTTTGACAAGGCGTTCACCATAATATCACATTTGACGTTCACCCACTTCACCTTTAGATCTTTTATCTCATTCACATCACCATCGAATTTGATCTCCTCACTACCATCGAAGATGCCCAGTATAGAAGTCACATCATTTGCGATCACTTTGAATGTTGACCCATGGGCATTCAACATGCAGGTGGCTGGATGGAAGCAACCTAATAATTGCTGCAAGAAGTACCTGTTCAGCTTCCGGCATTTAATATCCAACAACCCTCCAAATCCCATCTCCACGACCCCTCCCCTCTTCCCCTCATCAAAATTTGTAACAAGATCCGTAAATTTCTCTGGTGTACAGTATGTGAGCAACTTATGTTTAAAGGCAGGCGTTTTCGAATGACTAGGACCGGGTTGTTCCGCTCCACTTTCAATGGTATAGATTTCATTTTCCTTCAAATAATTGAGTTTCGCTTCCTTCGTTATACTATTCCACTTTAAAGCTAGATCTTTTCGTGTCTGCATATCACAAACTCACTTAAATTACAATCAAAATTTATCAATTCCATGTTACAATGTAATGTTTGTTTAAACATACTTATTTCATGATTGCTAATCTTTTCACATGCCGCCCTCATTTTAGCACATTCTTTCGCACTGTTTTAGTTTTAAACAACCACATTAATATTGCAACAATTTATATGAAAATATGTAACATTAAATTGATGATCTTATTAATTATTTATAAGTATACAAAGAAACCTTTTTATGCCTTATTCGTGTTCATATATGTGTTAACCATATGAAATATATGTTAGTATAATCAAATTTTCCTAATACTTACTCCCTTTTGCTTCTAATTTGATGAGAGTGTTTAAAATCATAGGTAAAAACCAAACGCTCATCCATTCTTTTCAATGCAAACCTCTCCACGAACAAATAGCAACCAAAATTTCTCCACTCACTGACTCCGCCAATCACCTCTTCTCTCTCAACTCTCACTTTCCTCTCATTCCCACTAACCCAGCCCACCCTCTCTTCCTCCCATTTCATTCTCTCTACCAATGCTAAACCCAAACCCACACTTGTCACTACACCTTCATTACTATAATTCCTAAACCATGCCATCCCATCATCCAAATTTCTCTCATCAAACACTTCCTCTCCCTTACCAACTCTCACATCTTCTCTCTTTACCTCAACCTTCACCCCCACAAATATCTTCTCCCATCTTCCTCTAGTGTCACTTCATAGAATAATTATGAAGTATTTAGTTGCACTTATTGATCAATTTAATTAGATTGTGAAATGGCAGCTACCTAGAAGTAAATGAAACTCAGATATTTGTTAACTATTACTATCATTTTCATTTAACTTCTAAGGTAGGTGCATATCAACGAGTGTAAACCAAAAACCAACTACTACTAATTCAATTCAACAAAACTAAACTATTTCTAACATAGAGCTACAGAAATGTGCAAACGGTCTTTGAACTTTCATTTCCTTTCTTTTTTCTGCAAATAAGAATAATATCCATAATAATATACATGCAAATTAGAAAACAAACATTAGTGCCTTAAGCTGAAGGAGAGAAAAAGAGAGAGACAGGGAGAGAGATAGAGAGAGGGAGATAGAGAGAGACAGTGAGAGAGAGAAAGAGAGACAGAGAGATAGCACCAACTGAAGACTAAGAGAAAGATAGACGACGATGGAGGAAAAGCAACGATGATGAGTGAGAGCTGGGAAGACAAACTTCTTGCCGAAGAGAGAGAGTCGATGACGGAGGAAAGGCAACGACGACGAGCGCGAGCTGGGAAGATGAACTTATTGCCGAAGAGAGAGAGATGGCCCAAACGAAGAGAGAGAAAGAGATTGGGCTTGATAATTTTTTTTTAGCTTAAGCTTCCAACTGAAGCTTTCCACGAAGAAGAAGAGGAAGCTTCCTTTGGAAGCTTAATTAACCGGCAACCGGTAGATTGTATTTTCCCTCTTTTTATGATCAACGGTTGAGATTACTTTGACCTGATCTAACGGTTGATATTTGACAGATAAAATATACAACATTCATGCCATTACATACCCAACGACATGGGAGAGTGACCCATATTTAACAAAAAAGATTAAAATTCCAAACATAGCTCTTTTAAATTATAACGTATATGTAACAAAATATATTAAAATTCCAAACATAGATTTTTTCCGTACAAAAGTCAAAATATTGTATATATAAAAAAGTTGTTATATATAACAACTTAGTAAAATACAACATAAGATTTTTTTTAACAGTAAAATACTCCATAAGATTCCGCTACTGAAAACTAAAAAGAGAAAATCTAATATCCTAATAGTATTTAAGCCATTAATTTGAGTAAACTTAAAACAAGATGATTTAATATGGTTGATTTATTTATTAATTTGGAGAAAATCAAATACTCACAAGTCACATGAGTGAAGGCGATACTCGTAAAATCAAGCTCCTGGCCCAAATTCACGTTTTCCGTTCTCACCCTAAGCCGTTAAAAGGCAAAAAGCTAAGCCGTTATCAAACGGGGAGTATACTGTTGAATTGAGATTCAGACAGCTGAAACTTTCTCGTCCACCCCAATTAAACTCTACAGACTTCACGTGTCTACAGTGCTTTAAAATATGAGACTACAAGTTTCTCATTCATGTGAAGCGCTTTATATTCACAACGGTTAAACTTTAAAGTACTTTGAACTGAAGTCTCTACAGTTCAACTCTACTATGTGATCTTGGAAAATTTATAGAGAGAGACTCATGGTCAGAATATAGTTGTCAGTTGTGTTCATTAGATTAAAGAATGAACGCTTAAGATCTATTGTAATTTAAAAAATAAAAAAATAAAAAATAAATTTATTTTTCGATTTAAGTTTTAAATGTATTGAAGTTGTTCAGATCAAAATCAACGAATTAGATTTAACAAATATAAGTTCCAAAACATATTGTGACCAGTAGATATAGTAATTTCTTGTTATCCTGGCATGACCTCAATGGTGACTGTCTTTGTTTTCTATTCAAGCTCACAATGTAAAAACACTTTACTTTGTCTGTTTTTCCAATCATACAAACATGAAATTTAAAATTATTACAATTATGCCTAACGTTATATAAAAACCGTTAAATTGTTAATATCTTTATACACATCAAATCGCTTATTTATTTAAAGAAACTACAATTTTCAATGAGTTTCTTGTATACTAAATTCATGATATTTTAATCAAGTTAATTTTTTGTAAACTATTTTGTATGTAACTGATACTCTCAATTTTTAGCTTACCTCTACTTATTATAGCATGTAAACATATATTTACTCCCGTGTTTGGAGGGAATTCAATTATTTTTAAGAAGTAAATTTTGAATATATGCAAACTAGGATTATAACAATACTTTAAGAATGACTCTAAATAAAAATGTTAATTCAATTACTAGAATAGAACATGTCAAACAAGTCCCCTAAAGCATCGGAATTTAGTTCTATGCGGTTGGAGAGGTACTATGAGGAGTGTAGGCCGTCAATCAAATCTGAGGGCAAATTTCTAGTATTTCGTGGAGTATCAAGTGTTCACTAGTCCTTAACAATACTTTATGTATAATTTATTCGTCACTATCTATCTCATCAATTAATTAAATAAATTCACAGCTTCTTCTTATTGTTAGCCACATGTCTAATGACTATGGAAAAGACAACGCTCAGCCGAAACCTTAGAATATTTAAACAAGTGTCACTAAAGAAAAATCAATAAAACTTTCAAAATAGAATATTTTTTGTTTGGGATATAAATATACTCTTTTATTTTGGACGACTTAGTTCACTAATTATCATTTTTTCTTTCTTCCTTCATTGTTAGAAATGATCATGGATGGTAACTAGTTCAAACAAGTGTCACAGAAGTTATGAACAATTTTTTAAAAAAAATGAGAAAAAACTTGTAAGAACATAAAAAAATTCAAAACTTAAATATTTGCATAATCTTGTATAATGGTTTTACTCTCTATTTTATATATTTTATGTATGAGAAATTATCATAGGAGATCTTTTAATCAAATGTACACTTTTCAATCCATTAAAGAGTTGATTCACATTGAGTTAATTTTATACCCCACAAAAACTTTATCTTCATTCTCATTGATTGAGTTGATGACAAAGACATCTAATTATGAAACTAGTAGAAAAATCAACAATGCATGAAAATAAAATTTAAGATTAAGAAAGTAGGAGAAATGATAAAGAATGAATAAACAACTTATGTATGGAAACGGAAACAAAAATATCAACTATATGAGTATGAAGAAAAGAGATGATGAAGAATAATGAACAAGATATATTGTAAGCTAAAGTGCAAGAACTTTAAATTGCCTTAATAAAAGAATATGAGACGATGAAAGATGAATAAAAATGAAGACTCTTTTTCTCTCTCTTTTAAAAAAGCACTCATATTTTCTCAAGACATCTCTTTCTCTCTCAAGACATCTTTTTATCTCTCTAAAATCACCTATCTTTTTCTAATCCCCCTCTCTCTCACTCTTCAATCCCTCATTCAAGTGAAGATCCTCTCCCTATTTATAAGCAAAATTAGGGTTACAATTTTTCTTTTTTAGTCCTTATGCTCCATTTTTATTTTTTTAGTCCTTGATCGTTTTCTTATATTTTTAGTCCATAATCTGTTTATCTATTTTAGACATTGGGCTTTTTTATTTTTCAAAAAAATTACACATTGTCTTAGACTAGTAAATAGGCTAATAAACAGAATGTGTATGTTTAAATTACTAGACCGGATAAAATACGGTACCTACATTTACAATCATATTTATCTGGAAATGCTTGCTTTGCTTTTGATGAGGAGCAGGTTTGACACTTTGTTCTTAGGAGTTTGTCCATGTACCCTCATTTTCCATTTTGACACTTCATCCTTTCGGATTCAATAGTTTAGCTATGGAACGCAATAGTACATCAAAAAGTTATGTGGAGTTCAACGAGTTCTACTTTCCTTTGTGGGAGAAAGTATATTTTCTAACGTCCTTATGGACTTCTAAGTCTAAAAAATTTAGGAATATTCCTTTGTAAATAATCATTCAGTATTTGCAAAACATGTGGTTTTGTTTTTGTATTTTGGAGGATTTCTTACTATCAAAGTTTTCTATTTTAATCTTTTCATATTAATACATATTTTGTTTCTTACAAAAAATAAGTGATTTTCAACTTTGAATTGATGCCCTATTTAATAAATCTTTACCAATTTTGAATTAGTTGTTTACGTGGTAGGTCTCACTTATGGAAAGAAATCTTGGTTTCCTTGTGAGGAGATTGTTGCAACAATATATACAAATGATTAAATTAGTTATAATGTAACAGCATATGTTTTTGGTATTACTAGTAATATAACACAAATGCGGAAATTTAATGACTCATCAATTTCTAAGTGCAAGTTGGAACTAATGGATGAGAAAGTCAAGCTAGACTGAACTTTCTAAACTTAATGGAATAAAGTATGATTTTTATCTTTGATCCAGTTGGGCTTCTAGGCTCAGCTTAATATCGACAAAGCTTTGTGTGTTAAGAGTTACTTATGACGTTCTTTTTTCATTCCACTTGAGTGATGTTTTAGATGTTGGTTTCAAGTTTCAAGTTAAAAACTACTTATGTTCTTTTTCATTCTACTTGAGTTATGTTTTAGATGTTGGTTTCAAGTTCCATGAATGGTTTCTTTGTGCAACTTTCTTTTCTTATAGCTGTGTTAGCACCTAATGAGATTTGGGATGTTCAGCTGACTAATATTGACAGGAAGCAGTCTTATAAAAGATTAAATTTGGTTGACACTTTTCTACGTTATCTTGAAAGGAAAAAATGATATTGTTTACATGTTTCTTCTTCAAAAAGGGTCCTTTGTCTTCTGCCGATGCTATTAAAAATCTATTTTTTTTTCTTTTCTTGAATTAGATGACGGAGATTCTCCGTCATTTATTTATTTTATGCGGCGTATAAGATGACGAGGATTCCCAGTCATCTATATGCTTTTGCGGTAACTTTAGATGATGAGAATTCCTCGTCATCCATATACTTTTTACGGCAACTTTAGATGATGGTGAATCCCCGTCATCTATATGCTTTTTACAGTAACTTTAGATGGTGGGAAATCCCCGTCATCTATATACTTTTTCCGGCGACTAAGATGATGGAGATTCCCCGTCATCTATCTACTCTTGGCGGTACCTACGATGACGGAGAATCTCCGTCATTGTACCCCCTTATAATGATGGTTTTTAAATGATCAAAGATGACATCCAGGTAGATGGCAGTCGGTCAACCGTCAATATAGGATTATAATGACGGGTTTTACCCGCCATCTAACTGATTTTTTGTAGTCTTGTACCCTTTGCTAGAATGTTCTGGTTTGTTAGTCCTTTATCTTTATTTTCGGACAGATTGGGGGGCAATTGTTTTAGAGATATTTGGTAGGAGATTATGGGGTCACTATCGCGGTCTGATGAGTTTGGGTCTTATAATATTATGCGGGTTGTGTTTGGGTGCTGGAGATTGTGGAAGATACGTACTGATCGATGTTTCTCAGATGCATCTATTTCTCCTTTAGATGCAGTTTGGTTGACTTCAACTCAGGTGGCCAAATTTTTGGCAGTGAAGGATCTCTCACCAGCTTCTATTCCATCTTTGTCAGCCTCTATGAAGGTTCCTGATTCTTAGAATTGATGGAAATTATTTTTGGATGCAACTTGGAAGGCGGCAGATCATAATGGCAGGATTGGCTGGGCTCTTTGGAATCCTCAGAACCACCTCATTGCTTTAGGTTTTAACTCTGTTTCAATCTATTCGAGTGTTGTTCTTGCAGAGGCACGTGCGTGGATTTAGGGTTTAGAGGAATCTCTTCATTTTTGCTAGGAGAAGCTGATGGTTTTTTCTGATTTGAGTGTTCTTATCAAAGCAATTAATACAGCTAATTTCGTTAATAATCAGATTGGTCTGTTAATTTATGATGTTGTTATTTTCTGCATTGTTATCGTTCCTTTAATACCTTAGCTGATGTTTAAGAGAGGTTGTCTTGCTACTAATATTTTATTATTATTGAACCTTTCCCAGATTTTGTTATTGAAGTTCTTTAGTGTTTTTTCCCTTCCTTTTGGCTAGCACTCTTTTTCATTTTCTATGTTTTCTCCATTGGGGTTTTTTCAGGAAAGATTTTAACGAGGCTAGCCAGAGGTGTTTCTTTGTGCTTTTGTCTGTTAAGACTCTGCTTGTGGTGTTCCTTCCAGATAATTTTTTTTTGTCTAGGTTAGATGATGAGGGTGCTAAGGAGGTCCCAGCGCAGCTGGGATGTCCTAGTGCACCTACTGATTTCTTTTTTCATCCTAAGTTTCTTGTTTTTGGCCCTAGGGTATGCTCCTTGCACTTTTGTACTGTTTTTCGTATTAATGAGGGGTTCTTTCTATTGGGGTGTTTTTCACCCATTCTTTTTGACAACAAAAAAGACGATCAAACACAAAAATTAAAATTATTTAATTTATTTAATTAATTGATTGAATTATTGAATTTATCTCGTCACTAATGATCAAACACAAGAATTGATTATTGAAATTATTTAATTACTAACGAGATGGATGGTGATTTGAATAAATTATACACGTATCAAAAAATTATGTGCAAGAGTACTGAGTCTCTCGGTACTCTAAAGAGTAGTAAAAATTCTCCCCCTAATCTAGACGGCCCAAACTCACTTTTCAAGAGTCAATTTAAACTATTCAGATCTCACTAACACCACATAATGGACAACCCAAATTAGGAGAAAATTTCTAGTACTCCCTGAAGTATCGAGTGCTCAGTACTCCTCCACATGATTTTTTAATACGTGTATTTTTTTTATTTTAATTAATTGATGAGATAGACGATGAGTTGGATACATTGTACACATGTCAAAAAAATATGTGAAAGAGTACTGAACAATCGGTACTCTAGGGAGTACTAGAAATTTTCTTTCATAGTTAGATGTGCCTTCTACCCTTCTATCCTTCTACGGTTGCTAGTTGCTACTAGGGGTATAATCAGTTTGGTTCAGTGTGGTTTAAGGAGTTTTACGGAACTCAACCCCAAATGCAGTTTTTCATTATACTAAACTAAACCGAACTAAAATATGTATAAAAACTAAACCAAACCGAACCATTAAAAATGGACAGAACTGAACCGAACCAATAAGAACCGATGAAAACACATCACTGGAAAATTACTGAATTCAAGCACGAACCAGAAAAGACAAAGTAAAGAATCGATGCAAGAACTCAGAGAAAATAACCAGAAAAATCTTGTTCTACACAGAAATCACAAGTAATGAGCATTAAAAATTGAAAATTACTCCAGTTCAATACAGAAATTACAAGTAATACCATTTAAAAATAAAAATTTGAGCCCTAGATTCAAATAATGAACAAACCAGGATGAAAATTTTTGAAAATCACACAATAGATTCATCGTATAACAAATATTCTTTGACGTTTGGAGCATATTCATCGCCGTGGAACAAATTTTCATCGACAATATTGTTTGGAGTAGTTGTAACGATGACATAGTTCGAGGTGATGCGACGGTGAAAGAGAGTTTGAGATCGGATAGAGGCAATGCGTATAGAGGTTGCTTTTGGAACGAGGGTGAGCTAGTCTGAGATCGATTAGAGATTAGGCACACATGCTTCTAGATGAACATNGGCGCAGAACTAGTGAGAGGGGGGAGGGGGAGGGGGAGGGGGGCGGAGAACTAGTGAAATTCAACACTAGTTAAAACTTAGGGCTACTTTATGGTTTGATGCACATGTGTAGAAAAATATAATAAAAAATTATGAAAAAGTGTTGAAGGAGAATCGAACTTGTGCAAGGTAGGTTGGAAAACATGTGGTCAAATGATTACACTAGTACCTAATATATGAGATATATCTATAGTTTTAATATTTATGATTCGGTTCAGTTTTGAGTGGTTTTAACCCCCTTGGACTGCAAACTGAACCGAGGAAGACGGTTTTTCTCTAGTTAAAACTGAGAGAATTAATAAAAATTGACAAACCGACCGAACTGACTTAATTCAGTTCGGTTCGACTCAGTTTAATCAATTTTTTTATTTTACTTACACCCCTAGTTGCTATCCATCTATACACAAAAGAAAAAAAATTAAAAAAAAAAAAGAAACTGTTATAAGATGGTGGCATGGTATGTAAAATTTAATAACTTTAATGGCAAACAGATCTCCAGAATCGAACATGAACCCAGTCTTTTTACCGTTGTTGCTTCTTGGCTAGTTCCTTTCACCGCCTATATACAAAACAAACACGCACCCAGACTAAGAACTACATTCCCCTTCATTTCCCTTCATCTACATCCACTACTGACTCTCTCTCTCTCTCTCTCTCTCTCTCTCCACCCACATTCACAAAGCATCAAAGAAGACGAAAATCACAAAACAGAGCGAAAAAAAGATTCATCCATCCATGGCAGCTTCTTCCATTTTCTGTCTCATCTCTCTCCTCTCCACCGTCTTCATCTGCACTGCCACCACCATTACCGTTTCACTTTCATCCTTTACTTCTCACCACCATGAATCCTCAGATCCATGGAAAACCCTAAACTTCCTTGCTTCTGCATCTCTAACCAGAGCCCATCACCTCAAACGCCCAAAACCCATCTCTTCCCCTCTCTCCCCCCATAGCTACGGAGGTTACTCCGTTCCACTCAGCTTCGGCACACCCCCACAAACCCTTCCCTTCATTTTCGACACCGGCAGTAGCTTAGTTTGGTTCCCCTGCACCTCCCGCTACCTCTGCTCCAATTGCACTTTCCCAAATGTAGATCCCAAAAAAATCCCAACTTTCATTCCCAAAAAATCTTCCTCTTCCAAGATTATCGCCTGCCAAAATCCCAAATGCAGCTGGATTTTTGGCCCTAAACTCAAATGCCAAAATTGTAACCCGAAATCCCAAAATTGTACCCAGGCTTGCCCTGCTTATTTGCTTCAGTACGGTTCGGGCTCAACTGCTGGGCTTTTGTTGTCGGAGACCCTCAATTTTCCGGCGAAGAGGGTGTCTAATTTTATCGTCGGGTGCTCGTTTCTGTCTATCCGCCAACCCACTGGCATTGCGGGGTTCGGACGTGGACCCGAATCGTTGCCCTCTCAGATGGGTCTCAAGAAATTCTCCTACTGCCTCCTCTCTCGCGGGTTCGACGATACCCCACTGAGCAGCGACCTCGTTTTAGAAACTGGGTCTGCCTCCGGCACCTCCAAGACCGCCGGCGTTAGCTACACGCCGTTCCAGAAGAACCCCTCTAATGCCAACCCCGCATACCGTGAATACTACTACATATTGCTCCGGAAAATCATCGTCGGTAACAAGGCCGTCAAGATTCCGTACAAACTTCTGGTTCCTGGGTCGGACGGAAGCGGCGGGGCGATAATCGACTCCGGCTCGACCTTCACATTCCTAGAAAAACCGGTATTCGACGCAGTGGCCCAAGAGTTTGTTAAACAGATGGCCAATTACACCAGAGCTATAGAAATTGAAGCCCGGACCGGATTAAGTCCGTGCTTCGATATCTCGAAGGAGAAATCAGTGGATTTCCCTGAATTGACATTCCAGTTCAAGGGCGGAGTGAAATTGGGACTGCCATTGACGAATTACATAGCTTTAGTAACAAGCTCAGGCGTAGTCTGTGTGACTATAGTGACGGATAAAGGTGGGGCGGGTCCTCAAATTGCAGGAGGGCCTGCGATAATACTTGGTGCATTTCAGCAGCAGAATCACTACGTAGAATATGATTTAGCAAATCAGAGATTAGGATTTCGAAAACAGAGTTGCAAAGTAGGTTAAGGTATTTACTTTACATTTTACAGTTCAATGGGTAATAATGATGATTACATGTTTTATTTTCATGGTGGACATGCAGCTGTGATTGTTGCTTTTTTAGTATTCAAAAGGTTTGAACTTTTTTTTTCTTTCGCAATAATTGTTTTGTTTTAAGGCTACCATAAGTTCACCGTCATGAGCTTTCACAAGAACACGATGAGTTTGGAGAATGGGTAACGTGAGTCTTATAAAATTCAAATTCTTTTGCTAACATGGGTTCTTTTGTCACTTTCAAAGAGAAAATGAAGTGTGAAATGACTATTTCGCTTTGAGAATTAGCCGTTATAACATGGAGTATTTATTTATTAAACATTTATTCGATGGCCAATGGGAAACTAAAAAAACAAATTAGAAAATTTTGTGTTTAAGTTGAAAAATGAAAATTCAATGATTAGCTTGTTCAACCAGAACCCATGTTAGACTGAGACTTGTTTGCTTAGCAACCCAGAGAAAACAAATGTTGAATTTGAATGATCTAATTAAATCTGACGACTCAGATTAAATGTTAAAAATTTAAAAATTAATTTTATCTTTTTCTCCTGATAGATTGGTACTATTATTGGTGACTAATGATAGATAATTTTTTTCTAAATTGATTATCAATTTTTTTCACGATCGATGTGAGATTACCTCGCAACGAGTCTGATTTTGCCTTTTAGCCTTTTTTTGTTAAAATTACAAATTCTACATGATTAAAGATAATATGACGCCAAATTCACAAATTATCGGATACGTGTGTGAGACTTAAATTTCTGTATCAATCTCGTTCGATCATCAATGACTTTAAACTGTGACTAGATTATATCGAGTCAAATAACTATACAAATCATGATTGTTAGCTTAGATAATTATAGTATGATTTTGTTCGCATGTAATCTGATGTTTTGTTTTTCCTGCAAGATTACTTCATTTTATTTTGGGAAAAGTATTTATGATCATTACCATATAGATTTTACAAATGTAAAAGAAATTTTTATTTTAAGATAGAGGGAGATCCAAATCCAGAATAAGTCCTATTTATGTATCAATAGCCCAATTCAGTAGTGGGGACCTTATCAATATTTCATTGGGGTGACGTGTTTTAAATATGAACCGACCTAATATTTTTCTATCACTTGCTCTACTACTAGATATAGCCATAGAGGACACCCTGTAATCAAGCTGCTAGCTTGATCACTATCCTGCTAAATATAAGAAATTTTGTGCAACATCAGTTGCCTTTTGGTGCTTCAAAAGTCCCAAAACATCTTCTTTGACCTGTTTTTTTTAACTCCAAGACTTCCGTCATTGGTAATTCATGTAACTCAGAATTATCTTCGACTAATCCATAAGATAGGATCTTTCAAACAATTCTCGTCTGAGTTAAAACCAAATCAGTTTATTAAATTTAGAGATTAAAGTTCAACCATGTTATATTAGGTCATCTGTCTAGCTTCACCCGATCCTACTTCATTGATATTAAATTGAAGTGTTCTAATCTTTTTTACTTTTCTAAGGTGTGTGTGGAGTAGAGAAGCGGTGTGGGGATTCTAGTTCTAGTCCAAAGACATTAAAATTTGGATCCAGCCTTTTGTGTCTTTTGTCCACATGAAGTACAAACGTGATATACAAAAGCATTTACTCTTTGTGAACTACTTGTGTATTAAAAAAACAAAAGAAGTTAGTGTGCCAAAGTCAATTCTTTTTGGCTGGCTTGGTACTCATACATTGTAACAAATAACTACAATTATGAGTTTGATGCACAATACAGATGATAGATATTAGTTCAGTCATTAATATCTCGCTTTCCATTCAAGAGATATTGTGTTCGAGATACTATGCTTCAAAGGTGAAGTATATGAAAGATTATTCTGTTAAATTAACTTATTTTGATTGTTTTACAGTTAGACTGACTCACAGTGAGACAAAGATGAGTAGTGACATGCAATAATCATCTCGTAAAAGGAGATCACATGTGGAGTCAACGTTCATCAACTCAAGACTAGCATGAGCACTTAAACAAATACGTGAATACAAGAAATTAAGTCTCATGTTACGCAAAATCATCTACTTTTTTTGAAACATTTCAAGTTGAAAACAAATGTCTTCCTCCCTCCCAAACACCATTTAATAAAAATTTCTTAATTTTTTTTTTGAGGAAGTGATTTCCTATTAATAAAGTGAGAGGCTATAGTTACATGTTAGATAAAAAATCTAATTATCTGACATGAAACATCAATTTTGAGGTAGATGAATAACTCATTGAGTGTTGAGAAACAAATTTATTAATGAAAAATGTGTATATGATGTTCGTAGTATCAATAAACTCAAGCTCGGGATACCAGTGATTAAAAAAAACTAGTGAAGGTCTAATAGGGGAGTGCATTGTAAAAATATTAAAGTGCACAGATTAAAGTTGAACTAAAAGCAAAATAAAATATGGTTTTATCTATTTTCTATTGAATCTTCTGAGTGAGTAATACAGGAGACTTTTTTAACTTTATATACACAAAAGATAAAAGGAAGAAGAAGAAGGAATAAAATTAGTTACAATTGAGAGAAGAGAGAGAGAAACTAAAGAATCTTTCACTCAATGATTGACATAGAATAACCTTTGAATTTGTCAATCATTGAGTGACGACTGTGCATTTGTTGTAACAGAATTGCACACTGTTATGAGCTGGTCTTGTTGCTAAGGCGGAGGGAAAAATGATCGAGGACTTATATGGCATGAAGTAGCTGGGTGAGTTGCATGGGCTGTATGTAGAAGGTGAGAAATTGTCTTCGATGTTCAAGAAACATGTGCTGAGCTTACTGAAGTGAGCTTGAAGTACTGGTTTTTTATCAACACCCCCTCTCCCCTACAAGCTAAAGGGGGAGGGAACCACCTTTAGGTTGGAATATATCTGATGTCGATAACTTTGGATTGAAGCTTTTCCCTGATGAAGTGCATGTCATCTCTATGTGCTTAGTCCGAGAGTGAAAAAATGGGTTAGAAGCAAGAGAGATTGAACTCTGGTTATCACACCAGATGATGGAAGAACTGGTCAAGTTGATATGCATCTCTTTAAAGAGAGAGAGAAGCCAAATAACTTCAAAAGTAGCTAAGACCAATGCTCTATATTCAGACTCAGTACTAGATCGTGCAACAACTGTCTATTTCTTGGAGCCCCAGGTGATCAAGTTAGGTCCCATGAAGATGCAATTTCCACTAGTCGATTTTCTATGATCAATTGAGCTTGCCCAATCCGCATCAGTGAAGCAAGATAGAGATAAAGATGTGGCAGTAGTGAAATGGAGACCAAGCTGAATTGTGCCCTTAAGATATCTGAGAATTCTTTTACAGGATTTCCATTGGTCAGTTGTTGGATGAGCTTGAAATTAACTGAGTTTATTTACAGAAAAATTAATGTCAGGACGTGTCATAGTCAAGTATTGCAAAACACCAAGAACACTTCTGTACAAAGTTGGATTAGAGAATGGTGTGGCTTCTGAGCTGAGTTTTGTAGCTAGCTAGGACTGACAGAAACAGTGAAGGCTTGAGGATGAGGTTGATTGATGAACTTGGAGTTGAGGTAAGTGAGAATTTTTTACTGGACAAGGAAACTGATACAGTCCTCGTTCAAGGACACCCTACAACAGAACCTCCCTTGTACTCTTGTCCTTCACAAAACAATGTATATTGTCAAACTCAACAGTAACATTATTGGAACAAGTTAATTGAGGCACACTAAGTAAATTCTTAGTAACAACAGGCATATACAGAATGGATTGAAGAGATAAGAACTTATTTTTGTTTAAAGTTGGTATGTGTGAATAGCCCGTGTGTGAGATTCTTAGCACCTTACCATTTCCAATCATAACCTTACTCGTTCATTTGTACTCACTCTTCAGGGATAAGTTGGATAGATCAGGGGTGTCATGTGAGCTTGTTGCACTGTCCATATACCAAGCTGCATTATCAACTGAGTTGGAGGAGGCCATGTTAACTGATGGAGTTCTCTGTGTGAAGAACTGAGAGTTTATGTTTGGAGCTGAGTTGGGTTGATTATTAGACTCAGGAAGCTGAAAATCCTGATTAAACCTTTTATAACAGGTGGAAGCATAATGACGTGGTTTCCTGCATATTTGGCACATATGTCTTGAGCCAGATCTGCTTCTGCCTCTCCCTCTGCCACGATAATTGGAGGATTTGCCTCTTCCATAATTGTTGGATTGATTGTTGATTTGAAACTGAGACATGCTGCCTTGTTTTGGAAACGATGCTATATTGGCAGAAGGATTGAATGCATCAACGGAGGTGTTGTTGTTGAGCTGCTCAAGTCTCATCTCTTGGCTTTGGAGCATAAATCGAGCTTTCTATAATGTAACAATATCATAACGTCAAGTGAGATTAACAATGACAGGATCATACTCACTGCCAAGACTTCCAAAAATGTATAAACGAAGATCTTCATCAGATAGCAGTTGTCTAGTAGATGATAAGTTGTCAGCAATGAGTTTCATCTTCAAGATATAATCATTGATGGAGAGAGAGCCCTTCTTAATTATTTGAAGTTGGAGTATGAGTTGCAGTGTGCGGGCTTTTGATTGAGAAGTAAAAATTTATTCTAAGGTCCTCCAGACTTCATGGGATGTGAGGCATCTAACTACATGTCCAAACATTGCCTCTGTAATAGATGCAAGTAACCAATTCATTAAATGTTGATATGTCCTCCTCCAATTGATGTAGTCTGGATTAAGAATAAAGGGTGCTTCATTAAGTAATGTTTTTTTGTCCAGAACATAGGGGGCTTGTGGGTTGGGAATAAATTCGTCTGGCATTTGCACAAAACCAATGAGGTAGGGCTCTAAGTCATAGGCTCTTACAACTGATAATATTTGAGATTTCCAGAAAACATAATTATTTCTGTCCAAACGTATTGAAATAGTGAGCATGTTGTTTGGCAGCATATTTGGCAATTTCAAGGCAAAATTAAAATCCAAATATGAAGTCATAATAGGGGTTGAAATGGTGTTGGCAACATAGGGATTTGAGGTATTATTTGCTGTTGTATTAACTGGTGAAACATTGTTAATCATCTCTATTTCAGAGGATGCTAGGGCAGGATTTGAGCTTGAGCTTGGTCGAGTTGTCATTTTAAAAAAAGATGCAAACGGGTCTGTTGTTCTGATACCAAGTTGAACTAAGAGTAAAATGTCAAGTGAGATTATCTATTTTCTATTGAATCTTCTGAGTGAGTAAAACAGGAGACTTTTGGCATTTATATACACAAAAGATAAAAGGAAGAAGAATGAATAAAATTAGTTACAATTGCTGACAGAAGAGAGAGAAAAACTAAAGAATCTGTCACTCAATAATTGACTTAGAATAACCTTTGTATTTGCCAATCATTGAGTGACGACTGTGCATTTGTTGTAATAGAATTGCACACTGTTATGAGCGTGCTTAGTTGGTCTTGTTGCTGAGGTGGAGGGAAAAGTGATCGAGGACTTATGTGGCATGAAGTAGCTGGACGAGTTGCATGGGCTACATGTAGAAGGTGAGAAATTGTCTTTGGTGTTCGAGAAACCTGTGCTGAGCTTACTGAGGTGAGGTTGAAGTACTGGTTTTTTATCAACAACTAACTTAGCTAGAAAAAATGTGTAAAGGATGTGATTGTAAAACAATAAAAATAGATGACTTGTTTTTACCATTTAACTAATCCTTAATCACAAAGAAAAGGGGGACGTTTTTTACCGATGGACATTTTGTTGGGTGGTCTTTCATTTTCACTGAAATTAAGAACATGGATGCAAACAATTGAAAAGAAAAGTAGAAAATTATGTTGAGAATGGAAGTTTTGGTACAAGGAGGTGAGTGCGCTTATTAAACAAGTCTTAGACAGAGCAAAAGAGTTGAGAGAATATTAATTTGGAAAAGAAAAGGTTGCTGAAGAGGGGAGAGTGATAATGAAGTTAGATAGAGGAACATGTTAATTTGTTTGAATAAGAACAAAAGTGAAATGAGTCATTGCACATGGCTTTTGATGTATTTCATATATCTTTTATTTGCTTTTGGATGCTGTCCTTGATGCTCACCACCATTCCTTCCATTACAAGATATAGATAATTTTCTTTATTTTTCAAACAAAATTAATTTTGGAAAGATAATTTATACTTCTATTTTGTCATGAAAAAAGTTTGCAATTTTGTTTTTGCCATTTCCGGATAATTACGCGAGTAAAAAATTATGCTCCGTTCAGAACATTTTTATCAAAAAGAAAATAGTTTCAATTTCAAATGGAATGATTGTAAATCTGTTAAGTTGTTTGGAATGAAAGAGATTTAAAATGAATAGTAATCCGTTATTGTTCTCATGTAAGGTTGTTTGGAATGGTAGTGATTTAAAATGAAATATAATCCCATTATTGTTTAGATGTAAGAAGAAAATGAAAAAGAAAGTAACGATGATCATTATATTTTTAAATTATAATTTAAAAGGATTTTAAACCTCACCAATTTTTGTAAGATTTTTAAGCTCCAATCTAGAAATAATATCTTTTTTCATTTAAAATCTTGGGACATTTAACATTTTTGAAAATTTTAAAACTAAAATAATTTAAAAATCATAAGATCACAAACGTAGAAAGAACAACAATATATCATGTGAACGAGAAACTTATACAAATAGTTAAACTCTCAACATTCAGCTTACAAGGTCGAATAATTCTATCACAATCTCTAAAAATTTATCTCATTTTCTAAAAAAACCATATTATTTTGTTGTATTTATTTGCTAATGCTAAATGTTGTATTTATTTGCTAATCTTTATCAAAAAATGTTGAGAGCAATGTCCATGTGGGCTGGCACATAGGAAGAGAACATGAAAGTTGGACTTTTGTTGATATGGCCCCTACCAAAACATAGTACACACAGTGCTCAATATCTGACATTTTTCACAAACAATATTACAATATTATGTCAATCAATTGTTAAATCCTTTTTTAATTAAGTCTATCTATGGAGGTTGCATGGAAACTAAGCACGTGAATTGGTTGTATGTATCAATGAGAACCGATTGAGTATAAGAAAGTTATATTTGTTGGAAATTTTGTTTTATTTTTTATTGACTTGAAATATTATAATAATTGTGTATTTTTAATTTTAAATTGACACTATTTTAAATTAAACGAAGATTTACAATGATTATTTGAATGATCACGAATAAGTCTATGTGTATAATGACCCTCTATGTGTTTTGAGAAGAATAAAAATTTTATATAATTTTCTCTCTATTTTACACATCTTTATATTTACTACCGTGTGCGGTTGTAAACCATGATTGTGTTTACTGGTTCTTATGAAATGGAGTGCAACTTCCATAAGAACAGAAAATCCGTTCTATTTTGAAAGACAATTGCTCAACACCTTGTGTATCGTGGAGGGAGTAAAACTGTCTTAAGGACACAGTGTTCGCACTGTGCTGAGATTAACTTTTATTTCTTTGTTGTTGTAGAATTTTAGACGATTCTAATACTATAAGTAATTTTCGTATAAATGTGCAAGTTACACGTATTTTCTCCAACAAGACAATTTTGTTTTCAAAATTTGATTTGGATCCGAAGTTATTCCTATACATTGTTCGACACTGTATTGTTTCGGATCAATAGTATCTTGCCTCATTGATTTATACATGTCAACGGTACTGTGTTGTTAAGATATATATAGTAAAACTTGTTGTGACGGTTAATTTGCTTTCCATTTGAGTTGTGGTGTCGGTTTTTCCACATAACTTTGTTTATTATTTTACTGATATAACTATTAACCTGTGAGTTTTGATAATCTTTGTTTTGTATTAATGGGGTTATGTGCCTTAAAAAAAGGTGGCAATTTTTTTATGGTGTTGAGTACAGAACCGTTGCAAGAATCCATCTTCTAGACTTGCTTCTAACAGTTTCTTTTATATAATTCTCCAATCTAATTTATAGATCAACATCAATTTTGAAATTCACTTTGTCAAGATAACAGGTGAGTCCGCTTAGTGTGCTCTGTTTTATCAGTGAAACTTACACAGTTTGGGTTGGTTTCTATGCCACCGTCGTTACAATATTGTTTGTGAATCGTATAATGTTTTTGGTGTTTGATATTATTATACAATAAATCATGATTAGTTTCCAATTTTGATTCTAATTTTTTATCTGTCATTTTTGTGAGGAATAGAAAATTAAAAGAAATATACCGAATTAAATTGACAGTTTTGGTTTACTGTCAATGGCCTTTGGTCCTTTACACTTTCATGTCTGTTTCTCTTCTCTTGTTTATGTACTATGTATAATGCAATAGTGTTTCTTTGCACTACACAGTACACAGTTTACATATTGTCTAAGTTATAGCACGAAATTGTACCTTTTGGCTATTGTTTAGTACCATCTGGGTATACTTTGTATTATACTGTTTCAGTATATTGAAGTTGGCTATTATACTGTTTTACTGTTCGATGATGGTTTTCGTTTATGAACTGTTTAATTCTAGTAAGGTGCAAAGTTCGAATTTTAGGTGATTTCTATTTTAAAAGACGTGTTAATCATTCAGAATATCTCACTATGCACTTTGAATGCAAGTTATTTAAGAACATTTTAAGTTATAATAATTGTATATATTATAGCTTTAAGAAAGAAACTACATTACTTGCCAAGTTAATCGCTTTTGGTTGTAATGATTTGGTGCAGTATAACAATTTGCACAATTTTGGTAATTCGACATTGCTCCCGTTGCATGTTGGTAATTAGTTTGCAAGTGTTTGGGCATGTGTTGTTTCAGATTCTTTTGCCATGCCCAGCTTGGTAATGCATTTTGTGGTTATATAAGTGCTATTTGTTGTTTCTTATAAGCAACATGAATATGCTTTTGGTTTTGCATACTATTTTTGCAATGGGTATCAAGTCTTATTCGGATGCATAACAACAATACAATTATCATAGTTAGTTTGATTATGATGCTAATTTATAAGAGTGACATATGCATGGAATTGAAACGATTTTCAATTTAGTTTAAAGATGCATGAAACTTCAACAATTAATTTTCAATCTTGTTTGTGATTGAAAATTTTTGCTAACTAGAAGATGTTTTATGACATCTCTCTCTATATATATATATGTTTGCACTAAATATTGTTAGTGTATTTACTAAGAAGTAAAGATGAGGAATTGAAGTTTTTAAACATTTGAATAATATGCAGAATCAACTTAGTGAAACAAATTTTTTAATTGGAATAATTCACCAAAGTATTGCTTTTTTTTACCTATATTGGTCGGTAGTGCTAAATGCAAGAACTGAATATTGATTAATAAATGTTATGTCGGTCGATTAATTCAATGTCATTTGAACTTGTAGGGGAATGCTTTTGCTATATGCAAGTCATATTTCTCAAAAAATTTCTAATGCATAGATCAATAGAACATTGTTTGATCAGTTATGGAAAGATCGACACTTTAGTGAAATATTTAAAGTGTGGGGTGTTTAGTTTATGTGGCTATCGCATAACCTGAAAAGGTTAACAACAAGACCTATATTACTAACTGGGTGTTCAGTGGTCATGGCTACAACAATAGTGTAAAATATTTCTCATTAGTAAAATGAGATTCATTATCCAATAAAGTGATACTCCGATGAAATGAGAGGAGGTATCGAGACTTCGTTAAAGGATAAGGACAATTGTGTCGTTAGGGCCAATTTTCTAACATAGTTGTTAGGAGATGATCCTCAAAGTTTTGAAAAGTAAATAGCTAATGTGCTAAAACTTCTTATTGGGAAGAAGTAAATGGCTTAAAAACTTGTTGAAGAATATTCTAATATTGGCCTATAAACTTGTGTTCACTATGATACGTAGTTGTAATCAATAACCTGGCTACCGAACTGGCACAAGTACGTATAACGGTAACTCTTGATATTTATATCAAAGATATAAATACCTTTGAGAATTTCTCTCATGTGAAATTAATTTCATTAACTTGCAAAGTCAAATTTAACAAAACGGATCCGTTGTAAAAGTTTGATGAGAGAGCAATTAGAATATTCATCGAGGGGAATGACTTAAAGC
Organism: Datisca glomerata; assembly: GCA_003255025.1. NCBI lineage: Eukaryota > Viridiplantae > Streptophyta > Magnoliopsida > Cucurbitales > Datiscaceae > Datisca > Datisca glomerata. Next base: position 69,928 of record QANY01007073.1, on the reverse strand, counting down.
CTATTAGTTAACTAAGAGTTTCCATAGTGGCAACCTTACCTAGCTGACTGAAAATCCCAAGATCTAAGTTCAAAGGGACAACCAAACTATGTTTGTGACTCAGTCGCACTGAGGAGACAGTTACTCCTAACCATTCCTATGATGAGACAGTGCCCAATTACCGTGAGAACCAAGATATGTTATGCTTTTAATGATTTTTAAAGCTTGTATTTTTACAATTGGGGTATAGCAAAATACTCTTGATGAAAATCACCTACGCGAGTGTGAAGGGGCCATTTCATGAGAATCGTAGGCTAAATTCTCTAAAACACTCATGGAACCAAGTGGTGTTCAAGGCCAAAACGAAAACAACGTGAGAACCAACTATGGTCGAGGAGGAACCGTGTGAACTCTATTGTCTTGGTTTACATAAACGGATTGAATAGTTCAAGACATCACGTTCACTGATTAGCCAGTAAACTCGATAGTTTTTCATTAGGGAAGGTTCAACGCCAAAAGCTACCTATCCTCGACGTAGTTACTCTTCACTTATAATCGCACAAGCGTCTGCATTATGTTTGACATATTTAAAGAAATCAAATTTTCATTCATGTGGGGGATTGTTGGAAATTTTGAATACAAAATCTTTTTTGTATTTACCGACTTGAAATGTTATAACTTGTGTCTTTTCAATTTTAAATTGACACTATTTAGAATAAAATGAAGGGTTATAATGACTATTCGAACGGCCACGAATCAGTCTATATATATGGGGACTCTATATGTGTTTTGAGAAGAATGAAAATTTTATATAATTTTCTCTCTATTTTACACATCTCTATATTTATTAACGTGTACGGTTACAAATTAAGGTTGCGTTCGCTGGTTCTTATGGATTGGAGTGCAGCTTTCATAAGAACGGAAAATACATTTTATCTTGGGAGACAATTGCTCATCACCTTGTGCAACGTGGAAGGAGCAAAATTATCTGAAGGACACAGTGTTCACACTAGGCTCGTGGTTTAAAGTATAATAGATAAAGTATAAATGTGACAATCATTTATAGACTAGTGTTGTATGACTTATTAAAATGATTTGATAAATTAATCTATAAATAATTATCAAATAACTTGATCACTTAAAATTTAATCAATTACTTGACTGGTGTTGAATTACTCCTAAAAGTAATACTTCAGGTCATTGAAAACGAAAATTAATACTTTAGGTCATTGCAAGAGGACTATGATTAAAATTAATATTTTAATAAGGTTATTGCAAGAAGATGAAGATTGAAATTGATCTCAACATAATTGAGATCATTTTTTGTTTGTTGCTTTTTAGCAAATTTATTTGGCCAGTGTTTTCAATAGTTTATTTTTACTATTACCTAAAAAGTAAACAAAATTAGTTTAAAGTGAATTTGAGAGTGCTTTTAAACACAACACTAGAATGTATTAAAAGCACTACTTTCAATCACATATATCAAGTAAATGTTGTTGTTTGATACATACTGATATTTTAAAACATTTTCACAAGAAATATAGATACAAGTGTTTCTTAAAATACTTCAAAATATAAATAAAAAACTACTTAGATGCTTCATTCAAAGATATATATGAAATGATTTTGCATTAAAATAATATTATTTTAATGTATTAAAGCGTTTTCACTCACAAACACTCACAAACACTCCCAAACATAATACCGTAAGTACTAAAAACTACATTGAGCAAATCTAAGCTAGTAAAAACAAAATCAATACTTTATATATGTCAGGTGATATTGAGTATTCTCAACAATAAAAATTAATTTAGAAGGTATTTTTTAAGAATTATAAACTAATTACCAATTACTTCCATAACATACGACGGGTGGTGTTTGCATCTCAAATGGACTTTTAAGAATAAAAGCTTTGTTTCTACTCTTGTTTTTAATGAAAATTTAGTGTATCGATTTCTTGTAAATACTGTATAATTGTTATAATATTCTTAAGCTGAATATTTTCTAAAATTCATTGTTTTTTTTCTACGTTTTTATAATGATAATTCAGTGCATCAATTTTTCTTACATGTTACGTAAGTGATAATATTTTGAACCTAGATGTTTTCTAGAGAACTTTTTTTTCAATGGTAATTTCATGCATCGTTTTTTTAAATGTTTTATAATTGTGAAAATATTTTAACCCAGATTTAAAAGGCATATATTAAAAGATTGATCATTAAGAGTAGGGAAATTTTAATATAGATAAACATTTATTTTTATAATAAGAGTATGGAAAAGTTTAAGAATCAATTGATGAGTTATTTTGTCAAACTTTTATCACCAAACATATGAGAAACACTATTTTAAAAAGTTAGTTCACCAAACGTCCATCATTCCTTAAAAAGTCATTTATAAAAGTTCATTTTTAAAATACATTTTTTTTCAAAGGGAAACGCTGCCTATAACATGCTCTCCTGTGGCACCACCAATGGGAGATGAGTAGTTCACCATCAGTAAATTTGGGCTAAAAATATTGTATTGCGCTATAGGGATTTTGTTATGGGTAACTTTATTCTAAAAATAATTAGCAACAATAGCCTCTAAATAATAGAAGTGCAAAAGTGACACATCTTTTAATATAATCATTGACTAAAATAAGAGATTCCAAAAATGCCCATTTTAATACATAACAGAAACAGTCGTCTCCTCATTTCTCACTCACACACGATCGAGCACTCCACCATTTAATGGAGAAACTTACTCCAACCTCCAAGCCACAGAGACATGGAGAGAAGCGACCAAGACAATGAGAGTAGCCAACTAGCCGCTGTGAACCACATAGAGAAACTCATCCACGTAGAGAAATCTATCACCGTGAATCACCGAGAAACCCACTCCAACCAAGAGCAGCCACCGAGAAACTCTCCCAACCACCAAGAAACCCATCCACAATCAAAACCATCCAGATGAGGTTTGCAATTCTGAAATTACAATTTGGTTTCATAGACAATAGTTGGACTAATAGGGATCTGTTAAAATGTATTACCGCTAATCCAGCTCTCGAGATTCTTCCCACAAATGGTTATGCCGTGACTAGAATATGTGCAATTAATGTTACTCTAGAAAATAGGTGCAATTAATGTCACCCTAGGAAAGATAAAAAACCAAAGTGGCATAGTTCACAAGGAATTGACAATTGAGGGACAAAACCCTTCCTAATATAATTAAAGATTTTATTTAGAAGGATTTTCTTCTTATATTTTTTTAGCCATTTGATAAACTTTTTTTTCTAGCCATTTGCCAAACTTTTTATTTCTTATATTCATATATGGAGACTGCATATGTTATAATATGTTTACAACTTGTAAAATTGTTATTAACCACACACATTTTTATATTCAATATCAACAAGCTGGTATACAAAATAATTGTTTCACTAAGTAATATTTTTCATTTTAAAAAAATGGATCCGCAAGACTAACAATGTTGGAATTGATATTCATTAGAGTATGTTGCACTTACACAATCCCTAGGTTAATAGGATGTTTACAACTTGTAAACATATTATTAACAACACACATATTTTGCACAATGTCTACAAAACATTATGTATTTAAGCGTTCCACTAAATAATAATTTTTTATTTACACATAAATACATTAAATTGTTAAAAAAAATTATAAATGAGAATAACTAGTAGCTAAACTCTTGGGAATGAGGAATCAAGATGAGGTAAATAAGTGAGGCTCCATCTTCATCTTTGTAAAAGGCGGAAAAAAATGAAAAGTGAAGTCTATCACAAATAAGTACAAACAATTTATTGTTATTAACAATGTACCTAACATCACTCGTAAATAAAATAACTAAACTTACATTACTTGTAAGCACTATGTTTACATTTTGTAAAAAACATCTTTTTACTTAAGAAAACTTAACAAGTTTTGAATTTTTATTGTAGGGAAAATCATTTTAAAAAAGAAGATGTAGTTTTCACATACAAAAGAAGTGGTTAATAAAATATTTACGATATTTGTAAACATAATGTACATTATTTGTAAACTTAGTATTGTTTTCTTGTAAACTCAATATTGTTGTTTTACAACTCCATAATCCATATGTCAAAAACATGTTTTCAATTTTCTTACATACAGTTAGTAGATATTTATTGTTGAAGATCACGAATACAATATCAAAATCAATTACAACTTAGTAAGATCTTATGTAATTCAAGGAAAAAACATAAAATGCAGTAACAAATATATAGCAAAGTACATTGCATCTCCGGACACAACCAGTTAAATATATGTTTACGACTCGTAACAAATATTTAACCAGACACATTTTTTTATTCAAAATAAAAGAGACAGTAAGAGTATGTTACAGATAGTTCACCTATTTTCAGGGCAATACTAAATTTGTCAGAAGAAACAATTTCAAATAGAAGAATAACGGTTAAAATTTAAACTTGTTTTCAATTTGTTGACATATGATTAATGGAATATTTATTGTTGAAATATCACAAAGACAATATCAAAATTAATTACAACTTAGTAAAATCTATGAATTTCAAGGAAAAAAACCATAAAAGGCAGTAATAAATATGCACAAAGTACATTGCATCTCCAAACTCAACATATTAAAAATATGTTTAGGAGTCGTAAACCTATATTTAACCAGACCCATTTTTTATTCAAAATAAAAGTGACAGTCACAAATATGTATATGTATTTTAAGTAAAATCAATTTGTATTTCAAGGAAAAAAACACCAAAGGCAGTAACAAATATGCACAAAGCACGCTGCAACTCCTGCCTCAACATGAAAAATATGTTTACGACTCGTAAATATAATTTAGCAAGACATATTTTTAACTCAAAATAAAAGAGACAGTAAGAATATGCTGCAGGTAGTTCTCCTATTTCGAGAACACATACCAATACAAAAAATGGCAAAACAAATATTTTCAGTGGGAAGAACTAGCAACTAAATTTTTAAGTTTTTTTACGTCTTTTTATTGTGACCAAAACGACCATACGAACTACATTTCACCTTAAAAAATAGAGAATACTATAAATTATAAATGCTACACTTCACCAAAAATAAAATATTTTCATTACACAGATATAGGGAGAATAAAACATGAATTTTGAGAGTTATTGTATACATTCCACTTTCAAAATAACACAATGGTTTCAATTTGATCGTCAAAGATTCTCTTTATATTTGATCAATTTAATATAGATGCACTCATTATATACACAATCATAATTATCACATCCATCAAATAAGAGTATCACATCGATAGATTATACTTTTTCACATGAAAATCATAAATAATTAATTACTAGATTTGACACTTATGAGGCTTACCTAACTCAACATACAATAAAGATAAGTTTAATATATTAAAATAAGATTAAAATATCCACATGCCCAAGATCTGCAATTATGAGTCTTACATGCCTAAACATAACTAAAAAGACAAGTTTATATATTAAAATAAGAAAAAAAATGACACGTGCAAGGTCAAATACGTGAGAAAATAGATAAAGAAATAGAGAGAAACAGAATATCATGCCTCTCTTTATGCAAAATTAGAGTAAAAGACTCGCATAATACTAAAACAATAGAAAAATAGAGAAAGTGAGAGAGAGAAAGGAGAGAGACAAAATCACATATCAAAGTTCAGTTAAAAAATGCAACCATCGATCATTCGTTTCCTTTTTAATCAAAGGTTTTACTGAAACTTATCAGTGAATATGATCGTCGGAGGAGATACTGATTCAAGGGGAGCAAAAAAATTGGAGCAAATACTTGAATATGAATTTTCTTTGCGCATCAATTTGGAGTCTCTAATACTAATTTACTATTAAATGTTCTAGAATAAGAGGCTAGTTGAGTGTGAAAATCTTGAAATCTTTGAGCTGCAAATTTGGTTGAAAACACGTAAAAGATGTCCATTGTGGAGGTTGAAGAAGATGGGCGTGAGTTTCTTTTGTTTTATTTTTATTTTTTATAACAGAAAGTTAATTACTAAGGGTAAAATAGTAAGTTCAATGTACATAAGAATGTCTAAACTTAAATAGGATCATTTTTGCATGTATGTAAATTAAGGGTCATTGTTGCTAATTATTTAATAAAGATAACCATCTACTACAATTTCCAATAATTCTTAGGTATATGGAATGTGCATGAGATTAATTTTACTTTGAATCATATTTTGTGAAATGATCTAATATAATTTATGTTTGTATACGGTAGGTGCCTTTACTATAGCAGGACACAATAGTCCAAGGACTGGTATAGAGTTAGATACATATCCCCTCCCGTTTAGGTAAACATAAAAGATCATAGGTGAACAAAATATATATATGGTCGTAAATAACAATCATTACGCCCCTATTAGATTAACGTTAGGTTTTTAAAATACTTATAATTTTGTCCCTAGTGTATATTTTTTAATTGAAAAAAATTATTTGGACTGATTTACCCTTACTTCGAAATTAATGGTATTGTTTTTTTGGAATTTCATTTTAAATGAAGGTTGTTATTTCCAAACCGGTTTTCTTATTCAGGTAGCTATTTCTTTTACATTAAAGGTAGTCAGCATTTTGATCTTCCTATCCATTTATTTAAAAATTTCATAGATTTTTAAGGTGGTCACCAGGTTTTCCTTTGAATTTTTTTTAGTTCTTCTAATAGTTTTGTAATTATTGTTTTTGTAATATAATTAAGGCAATTTTTAGTAGGAACATACAGATCTATCATCTATCATCTGAAAGAAAATACAAGTAATGATGACAAATATGTCATATTGAAAAAAAATAAAAAATAGTCACTAGTATAAAAAATATAAAAAATAGTCACTGCAGGCGTTCTAAAATAAAAAAAATTACGTGGCAAAAAAATTCCACTGTCACTCGCGGAAAACTGCTCTAGACATCAATTACTTATATAATATATATCGTTATCTAAAATATATTGTAAGGTATATTTTATCTATACGATATATATTATGTAAACTCTGAACATTGCATTTAATTTCATTGGGGGGTGGGGTACTCATTTTTTGGCGCAAGTTTTTTTTTTTAAGATTTGGTGATGGCTATTTTTAATTTTTCTTTTATCCTTAGCTATTTTTTTCTTCTTAAAATGACATAATCTTGACGTTCTCCCAAAAAAATTATATGGCCACGGGGTACGTTTCCCTGGGCCTGAACTAAATCCGCGCTTGAATTTATAGACGAACTTTCACCACCCTTATATACTTTTTTCTTTCTCATCCCCTTTATTTTCCCACATTTTATTTTCAGTTTTGTTATTAAGATTCAAGTATTATAGCCTTAATTAGCAACATCATAATCATATGCCAGTGTTGCCTTAACTAGCTTTGCACTACAAGAAAAATCTAATATTGTGACGGTTATACGGTGACGGTTTGTTAAACCGTCTTTAATTGTTCCAAAGGAGAAGTAATTGTGATGATTTACTTAACCGTCACAAATGTTGTATTTATGCTGACGGTTTTAGGTAAACCATCAGATTTGCATAAGATACGCCGACGGTTCAAATGAACCGTCGCAGTTGGATTAGAAACTCGTCCAGTTTTACCTACGGTTTGGTCGAGCCGTCGGGATATGGTTTTAAAAAGGTTTAATTTTTGGGTTTTCTGTTGCTACGATTTTTAAAACCGTAGCAATAGACCGTATCCCGACGGTTTGACCAAAACGTCGATAAAACTGGGCGAGTTTCTCTTCTAACTGCGACGGTTTGGCCAAACCATCACAGTTGGAAGATAAACTTGGCCGGTTTCATCGACGGTTCAAGCTCACCAACAGGATATATGTATATTTCGACGGTTTTTTAAAAACCATCGTAATAGATAACCCTAATTAACCTGCGCCTAGATAGATCAATAACCTTTCTTTCCCATTTTTCCTTCTTCCCCATTTTCCCCTACACTAGCGAACTTCGACGACAGACGATCTCCTCGCCGTAGCTCAGCCCGTGGTCCTCATCTTATATGAACTTCGACAGATGATCTCAGCCCCGAGAGAGGTAGCTCAGCCGTAGCTCAGCCTGTGTCCTCCTCCCCGCCCAGCCCCGATCTGTACGTGGGTTTCCTACTTGGTCAGTAAGTTTCAGTTTTCCTATTTGATCATCTGTGTTGTTTTGTTATGATGAGTTTGATGGAAAAGATTTGTGAATTTTAGTTGTTTTCCTTGTGTATTTTTGTGGGTTTTTAGAGAGATTTGTGAATTTTTGACAACACAAATAATCAAATAGGAAAATTGAAACTTAGTTGTCCATACAAAATCTAGAGAGTTGTATGCCATGGGAGTACTAGAGCTGGAAATTGACACCAGAATCCATCATCACGAGGAAGTTCTCAACGGACAAAGTCTAGAAAAAGTGAATTTAGTTCGAGTAGATGTTGATGGTTTGACTTTTGAAGACATGGCATATGATTATAACAATGATTATGATAATAACTTTTCTGAATAATATGATTGAATGTTTCATAAACATGTATCTTTTTATGTTTTCTTAGTTATAAAATATTTTCTAAGCCAGATATAGTCATAATGATTAACATGTGCAGGATTAAACCATGGCCTTGTCGAGATGTCAATCATCACGTTTAGATACTCGATTGGATATTGACTCTCCTACCAAATCTGGAGGATCAAATCCACATCATGATATGAATATGGAAACAGAAGGTTTGTTCGCTCTTATTCAAGTTAATTGAGATAATAAAATAGTGTTTCATTTAATTATCATAATGTTATTCAATATTTTGTTAAATAAAACCATCTAAGCGATGTGCGCGAGGACGAACACAATTACCATCTATATGGGCGAGGATAGAATATTTGTGACTTTCAATGCCCAAGGTTAGGTCATCGATGCTAATAAAGGAAAGTTTGCAAGCTTTTATGGTACCGTTACTAGACGACATAATATTTTACCCATATAGTATGATTGGAGACATGTGTTGCGGTATCATAAATATCAAGCGTGGGAAATAGTGAAGGTAGGGTTGCTTGTATGTTCATACATACATACATGCATGCATACATACATGCATGCATCCATCCATGCATCCATCCATCCATCCATCCATCCATCCATGCATCCATCCATCCATCCATCCATGCATCCATCCATCCATGCATCCATCCATCCATGCATGCATGCATCCATCCATCCATCCATCCATCCATCCATGCATCCATCCATCCATGCATCCATCCATCCATCCATGCATCCATCCATCCATCCATCCATGCATCCATCCATGCATGCATGCATCCATCCATCCATGCATGCATGCATCCATCCATCCATGCATGCATGCATCCATCCATCCATGCATGCATCCATCCATCCATCCATCCATCCATCCATCCATCCATCCATATAATTGCTTATTAATCTTTTGTAGTCAAAATATGCCGTAAAAGAATGTCATAAAGCATATGTTTTGACATCCTTAAATGCAAGATAGAAGGATGAGAAAAGTAGAATAAAAAAATGAATATATCACGACATATGAAACGGAGGAAGAGACATTAGAACATTGGAATGATGCTATTTCAAAAGATATTTTTGTTGCGATAATTGTAAATGGTACTCAGAAGAAAGAAATGTATGATTTTTTACTTTACATCTATGGTTAATTATATGTGAAATAAATTAACTTTTATTTATCTTTCATAAATATAGAAGCAAGCTGCAACTAACAGAAGATCACGGAACAAATTAAAGCACCCTCACACGTTGGGACGTACCAGTATACTAACAAAAAGAACGGAAATGATAAATTTTAAACTTTATAATTGTTTTAATCAGTTTTATTTTAAGTATATTTAATCATATGATCTCGTTTTATAGACAAAAGTGTTTTAAAGAGAGTCCTCAAGAACGAAGTTATTTGTAGCCTCACATGAATGGAAATATGGAACTTATGTAAATAAATATACTATAAATGTTGCAATAAGTATAAGTTGTAATATTAATACCAAGTTTTTAAATAGTTATTACATGTTTACTAATACTAAATCTTAATTTTGTATTATAGGTGAAACTTAAAGAGCGCATGAGTCAACTTCTGGATGGTGATTATGATCCAACTTCACCAAACGACGTGCTCTCCGGGAGATTCTGCTTTAGCGCGGTTTTAAACCATCACAAATTACATAATAACCGTAACTTTAGAGACTCTATCGTGACGTTCCTCTGACGATTGTCAAAACCTTCGGTGATTCAATCCCGACGGCGACAATCCCGACGGTTCTCCAACCGTCGCATCGATTCTGACAGTTATAAATCGTCGCCATAGACTTTAATGATCGTCGTCGTAGATGAATTTTCTTGTAGTGCTGATACTATAGTGTTTAATGTAATTGAACGTTCTCAATCCTAAAATCTTGATTATGAAGTGTTATTTGTTTTAACAATTCTCAACGCCATCACCATATTTTTACGTAATCGATCTGAGATCACCTCAACATCTTCTTGACCCATCACAATACTTACATGATAAGTAGCTTCCGAATGAAATAAACAAAGTGATTAGTGCAGAGAATTGTAGCAAAATATTGTCATTTAAATTCTAGATGATGATGTTAACCTTTTTCTCCTGAAGTTTGAACGACTAAATGTTAGATGTTAAGTGCATTGTACATAAATCACAAAAAGTTAAGAGAACTTTTAGGGAAAAGGAGGGTTTGGTACGGCATTTCCTTTACATTCAAAGGGATATCGTGTGAAAAATTAGAGGGACTTTTTCTCCTCTAATAAACCTCAAAAGCTAAAGCCGGCTACCATAATACCATTAATTACTCACTAAGTTTTTTTTGTTTGCTTTCTTTGGTTTGCTTTAATCCACATGGCCACATATAGACCTTAAGATGCTTGCTTATTTTGAAGCTTAAAAAGCATAAAATGAGCGGCCATTTTTTAGTAGATAATGCCATATAATTAATCTTTTTGATTAATGCCCTTTTGAGAGAGTGCTTACTTTGAGGAGTAGAGGGAGAAAAAAGAAAACTTGTGATCAAATCAAATGGGTTTGATGCCATGAAAAAAATTAAAGGTTACTTGATGGTGAAAGAAGAGAAAAGATAAACCTAACTTTCACTTTGACACAAATCTCTTGTACAGTGGCATATTTATAGCAAGCTACCACTAACACTAATTAATGTCTTTTTTTTTTGTAATTAGAGAAGGGGGGAGAGAGGTGTATATATTCCTTCCTTTCATTCAAGCACTCCTTTTTGAGTATTTTCTGAATACTTTGGGTTCAAATTACTTAGTGCCCTTTGTATGTCTTTTTAGGGAAAAAAAGATGCATGAAACTTTTGACTGAGAAAGTATAGAACAGTTTGGAGATTATTTGTGAGTGTCTTATTTGGTATGAGTTATTGGTATAGATCTCAGTGTAGATCTGACTTAAAAAAATAAAATGAATCATATCATTACTTTTTTTAATAAAAAATCAGTGTTTGAGAACTATGTTGTTGATATCTGAACCAACGACTCATATCAGTCGAATCTAACCCCTCCCGATGAGTGTGATGTTTGTCATTATATTTTTAAATATTCAACAGTGAAGCTAACAAATTAGTTGGTCACATGTATTTTTCTTTAATGGATCATGCTGGACTATTGACAATCAATGAAGGGTTAGAGATGGCAATACAGGTTGAGAGAAACATGTTTATAAAAACTGACAGTAAAAGAATATCGAATAACAAGTTAGCTCAAGGGCAAGGTGTGCACGGTATGCACAGATTGGAGACATAAAAATTTTCTGAAGAAGTTAGTCTTAAGGTTGATTCTCTTCAAACTTGCAATGTTAAATGGATAAGAAAGGATTTAAACATAGTTGCATGCTTTATATCTAAGCATGGTCAAAACCATGGTAGTGAGGAAATTCTTGTTTTACCTAGTAATACTGTTGTCATGATTGAGTTGGAGAAAACATTATGTGTTAAGGAGCTTTGGACCTCTATGAATTTTTGAGTTCTAACAAAAATCTGATGTTTGATAATTTTTTTACATTGAAAATAATTAATAAATATTTCGTATGACGAGTAGATATTTCATATTCATGGTTAGCAAATTGGGATTTCCTTCATCATATTATATCTAGGTCGTTGAATCGAAAAACAACTATTCGGAACGGTTTCATAAATTTTTTTTTATATATTTGTGGTGTTCGATTGATCTGGGCATTTATTCTCTTGTCAATGATACAGATCAACAAAATAAATCACCTACAATTTACTTCTCAACTTGAGGTGATCTGTTTCACTTTCTATGGATACGTACAACATCATCTTCATCTACTTACCTGATTGTTAATTAATAATGAACATCTCGCTTTTTTATATTAATTATTCTGAAATTTGTGATGGAAACAACTTTTTAGTCATGGGTCTTGGCCTAAAACTTGACATAAAGGTCGAGGATGATTGAGGAATTGAAAGGGAGATCTCTCGTTTGTTGTGTTAAGAAAATATGTTTTCTTAACCCAAAAATGCACACACATTACTATTTTTTTTCTCTCATTAAAGAGATAAAAGAAGCTGCCTTGCAAACAAAAGCTGATTTGATCCGTCCAAAAATAATATAAAAAACAGAATCAGCTGAAAGGAAGAATTAATTTTAGAACAATGGATTAAGTAACTTATGATCCATTTGATTTAATTACTAATAACCAGTTGATTTTTCGATCGGTAGATGATCATACAAAGATTCTAACTTAGTGTATGAATTGATATTTAATTTCATAACTAATCCGAGTGAGATTTGATTCTTAATTATCACATATGTAATCATGCAAATTAAATGAACATTCATGAAGTACATTGTAATGATTTATTCCATACTCGTCATGATTTTGTAATTCTTGAACAATAAAGGGGTTCATAAGCCCAGTTTCTAAATGGAGAGAGAGAGAGAGAGAGAGAGAGAGAGAGAGAGAGAGAGAGAGAGAGAGAGTGTTAGGGCTTAGGGGTGAGTTTCTAAATCGCCATGCAAAAGTGCATAATTCAAAGGGTAAAAGGGAAGTGAAATGAACAAGAAATTATTATGGGCTATGCTTTATTCCATCGTCTTTTGAGTCCTGAAGAAAATCGTACACAGTTCCTGATTCCATCGTCCCCCATTCTCTTTTCAGGTCCTCGTTTTTGGCGAATTCTTCATGGAGAGCCACCAATTCTTTATACTCGGCTATTGTGAAAATCGAATATGTAGTATCCTCTTTAGACATGGAAAAATAATTTGTCTCAAAATAAAGGGTTAAAGCCAATTTGACCCACAGATTTTCATGTTTTGCAAAATAGACTCTTAAACCTTAAAAATTAAATAATGAACCCTTCAAATTTCATAATCCAGCAAAAATACCAACTTCATTCATTTCTTTGACAGAAATCCCCGTATGATACTTACGCATGGTCTTATATGGTGTCATGTACCACGTGCTTGTGGTTGTACGTGATGCCACGTATCTATTTATCTCTCAACAATATTAGTATATTGAATATATGTTTAACTCAACTAAAGTCATATGAATATTAGAAACTTATAATAGAAGTTTTTCATTATGATAATATATATATTATATTGTGTTACTGTGGCTGATAATATAGAATTTACCTATATGAAAGAGAGAACCTACTCAGAAATGACATGTACATTTTATCAAAGAGTAGTGAGAGAGAGTAGAGGAGAGAGAGTAGAGGAGAGAGATATAGAGAGAGAGAAAGGGCAAAAGCTGAGTTGCCTTTGATAGCTGTGCATTCCACCTGCTTGTTAGCACATGTATTCCACGATTTCCATAACAAAATCCCACTTTGGACCACCAATTTTTACCCTCATCTTCAAGAAAAGCACAGCCCCCCATCACCAAATTAAATCAAATCTTTATGCATTCTCTCTTTTTCCCTCTTAAAAAACAAAAAGAAAGTTTCAACTTATAAAAGTATATGTAGTTAGAGGTCTCAAATCTTCTACCAACTCAAGCCACTCTGTCTTGCTAAAACTCCCATTCTCCAACCCAAAACTTCCTTCCATTTCCTTTTCTTTTCTTTCCATCCAAACAAACCTAAACCCAACTTCTCTTCTCTCACTCATGCCATATTGCAAGTAAACCTTGAGAGAAAAAATAAGATGAGAACAAGTGGGTGCACAATGCAAGAAGCCCTAACTCCTGAATCCCTAAGCATAGTAAAACAAGCAATGATATTAGCTCGACGTCGCGGCCACGCCCAAATCACCCCACTTCACGTCGCGCAGACCATGCTTTCGTCCTCCACGGGACTCTTTCGCACGGCTTGCCTCCAGTCTCACTCCCACCCCATACTCCAATGTAAAGCCCTAGAACTTTGTTTCAACGTGGCGCTCAACCGCCTCCCGGCCGCCAATTCTGTCCCCATGTTATCCACCCACACTCAATACCAACAATACCCATCCATCTCCAACGCTTTGATCGCGGCCTTTAAACGCGCTCAAGCTAACCAACGGCGTGGCTCGATCGAAACCCTACAACAGCAGCAGCAACAACAACAGTCCTTATTGGTTCTCAAAATAGAATCAGAACAGCTGATCATTTCAATTCTTGATGACCCAAGTGTTAGTAGGGTTATGAGAGAGGCTGGTTTCTCAAGCACCCAAGTGAAAACCAATGTAGAAAAATCTATCTCCTCAAACCCAACTCCCAAAAAAATTTATATCCATGAAGAATCAGTTATGTCGGTAATAGAAAACCTAACAACCAAACAGGGGGAAAGAAGAAGCTTTGTGCTTGTGGGGGAGAGTGTTGGTGACATTGAAGGGATTGTTGGGGTTTTAACTGGGAAAATTGAAAAGCGAGAAGTGCCTGAAGGGTTGAGAGAGGTGAAATTTATTAAACTTTCTCTCTCATCATTTGGGGAGCTTTGTAAAGCTGAGGTTGAACAGAGAGTTTTGGAGATAAAGAGTGTTGTGAGTGAAAGCAGAGGAGTTGTTTTGTATTTGGGAGATCTGAAATGGGCAGTTGAGTATTGGGAGAGGGAGAGAGGGAGAGGAAGAGGGTACTACTGTCCTGTGGAGGAAATAGTGATGGAGATTGGGAAATTGGTAAATGGGATTAGAGAGAATTGGAAGTTTTGTGTACTGGGGATTGCTGATTTTCAGACTTATTTGAGATGTAAAAATGGCTGTCCTTCATTGGAATCTGTTTGGGATCTTCATCCTCTTACTATTCCTGCTGCTGATAGCTTGAGTTTGAGTCTCATCACTGACAGGTACAATGGTTTGTTCTATTTATACATTCATTCATTTATTTTGTTTTCATTTTTCACTACTTTGGCTCTTAAATTTAAGTAAATGAAGAAATAGAAAGCGACATCTTTGTTTCTCTGTATTTTAATTGATCAAAACAAGCTTACAGAAGGCGTGTTTCAATCTGAAAAACCATTTTAAATAGTTTTTGAAAAATATATACTTTACTTAAACAACAATGTTTCTATTATTTAAAAAAAATTCATTTTTTATTTATTTTTCTCGATTTTATTTGACCAGTACTGAAAAGTTATGGCTCAAAATTGGTGCAGGGCAACATTTTTACTAATTCTTTGACAAAAAGAAATAATTTTCCTAATTTTAGTCTCAATTTTAAAATAAGGTTAGTTTATTATTTTTGCAGTGACCCAAACAGTCAAACATGTAAGGAGAAAGCTCAAGAAGGGACTAAAAGGCACCAATCTGAGTATGATGAAGAGAAGAAGAAACAGCTAAATTGCTGTGGTGAATGTTCAGCCAAGTTTGAGAAAGAGGCTCAAAGCTTACGAATCAACACTTCTAACAGTGACTCAACCACTACTTCAAGCCTTCCTGCATGGCTTCAACAGTACAAAAAAGAGAGAGAATTGGGCAACAATGATCAGGTTTCTCTCTCAATTCTTAGTCCTTTTAAAAACAACCAATAATCAAACATGAATCTGCTCTGTTTGATTAGTTTATTCAACGAAAAATATAATTGGTTAACAATTATTGTTTAGTTTCCTTGTTCTTCTTTTAAAATCAAAAGTACGTTTAATCTCTATTTTCATTTGAATTTGGAATTGCTAATAAATATTCTTTCACTATATATGTTTATTTATTTATTTATTCAAATTTTATTCGAAACAAATAAGATTTAAAAGAAAATAATATTGTTTTATTATTACTTTTTTTTTTAATGAAATCTCTGTTTTGGAGCCCAATAACTTTGCTCATGCAAGGCTCTTTGTATTCTTGCTATCAGGAAATGGAATGTCAATCCATCTCAGACCTATGCAAAAAGTGGAACTCAACTTGCAGCTCAATTCACCAACAAACACTAAATTTCTCTTCTTCTTCTGCTTCACCTTCTTCCTCTGCTTCTGGTTCTTCTTCTTCCCACAATCATTTCTGCTTATCTGATGACATATTGACCAAACCCAGTTTAACAATATACATTCCAAATCATACCAAAGATTATACATTCCAATGGAATCTCAATTCTGCTCCTACTTCTTCTTCAACCTCTACTGACATCATGGAAACAGAGCACAACACAGAGAGTTACAGAGTCCTCTGTAATGAACTAGAGACAAAATTCCCATGGCAAAAAAGCATAATTCCTGAAATCGTCAGAACAGTACTAAAATGCCGATCTGGAGCGGTAAAAAGAAAAGGGTATTCAAAAACCGAAGAAATAAAACAAGAAACTTGGTTAATTTTCCAAGGGGATGATTTAAAAGCTAAAGAGAAGATTGCAAGGGACATAGCCAGGCTTGTTTTTGGGTCAGAAACAGACAACTTCATTTCAATCCCATTAAGCAGCTTCTCGCCGGATGCGTCTCCGATGGATAATCGCAGGAGTAAAAGATCGAGGAGCGAGGGAAGGTGTAGTTACATAGAGAGATTTGGGGAAGAAGTGAGGAGGAATCCACATAGGGTGTTTTTGATTGAAGATGTGGAGGAGGCAGGGTATTTTTGTCAAATGGGATTCAAAATGGCAATCGAGAGAGGGAGAGTGAGGGACTTGAGTGGGGAAGAGATTGGTCTGTGTGACGCTATTGTTATTTTTAGCAGTGAAAGATTAAGAGAAGATGTGGGAGAGGGGAAGGAGGAAGCTGAGAAGGGAGATGGTTTAAGGGAAGGCAAAAGGAGTGGTTGTTTGACTTTGGATTTGAATGTTTCCATTGGTGGTGCTGCTGCTGAAGGAGGTGAGGGTTTGTGGGTTGATGAAATTGAGCTTTTTGAATCTGTTGATAGATGGGTAGATTTCAATGCTCATGAACAATGAGAAAATATAGAAATATTGAATTTATTTGAAAGAATATGTCATCTAGGGGAGATTTTGTTTTTTATTTTGTATTTCTTTGGTACTTTTTTATTTTTGTAACTCTCAAAATGCGTTAGAATTATAGAAATTTACTAAGGCTAGAAGGAAGGAATGTGACGTGTGTATATTGAGTTCCATGGTCTCCTTAAGTTCGTAAATTTTTGCTGGTCTTTTTCTTGTTGAGTTTCAGAATATAATCTACCTTTCAATTTTTCCTAATTTGCTGGCCGATCCTTGAAAGCTTAGAATCAAATGGTTATTAGTAACTTTCAGGGCGAAAACACACAACAAGTTTTGTTACTCTAAGTTTTCTGTAGTAGATTATAACAGAAGTAAATTAACTCATTATGGGATAACAATTAAACTTCAAACACATTTATATTTTTTCACTTTGACTTTGAAAACAATTACATGTGATAATACATTCCCCAAACTTCAAGTTATATGTTATTTATGTTTGAATTTGAACTATCAAAAAGGCATGTGTGGTTTTACATGCAATCTATGGAAAAACACCTTAGCGTTTTTTTTGTGTCATGTGGTATCGAGCAATCTACACCAAAAGCTACACTTTTCTATTTATCATCAATCTCCTTTAAATCTGCTAAAGATCATTGTCATAACTCACTCACACTACATCTATAGTGCACCCCACCTAACGTATGTCGGAGTCGAAGTTCAAGCTTACCACATAGGATGAAGACCAGAAGTCTAGGTTTAGTCTAAACAAACAATAAAAGACTTGAAAACCAGTCACGTAAAAAATATCTTAGACATTGGATTAAATCTTATCACTGAGCCAGCAGACTCTCGATGGTCCACATGATTTCACTTATCACTAATTTAAATAGAATCATTGTGCTTTATATGACAAAATACACAACTTTACTATTTTGAATAAAGCGGAATCGATTAATCCCATGAAATAAAAATTAAAAACTGACTTTCCATATTGAAAAGAAAAAAATTATACCATGAAACTAATTGAAATAAAGTGATGGAAAATGTAACCTATATATTTATGCTGACATTTATCCGTAAACATATATGTTATCATTTATATATCGTTTTAGAAATTGACATAGACTAGGCTATTATAAGGGCGACTCACATGGTCCTATTTTTGTCCATTTAATTGACAGATGTCTTTGTTAATACATAAAATATTATTAATATTAGTAATATACCTAGTGATGTACCTTAACTCCTTAGGTTAAAGGCTTCGGTTATTTCTTGTATCAGTTAGTAAGCTTAAACAGCTTACAGTTAGTAAATACATGTTAGTTAGTTAGTTTCTCTTACTTAGCTCCTTAATTTGTCTATAAATATTTATCCTTGTACTATTTATTATGTTAATGAGAAAATAAATTTTCTCTGAATTTTCACATTGTATCATAGCACAATCTCACAATAGCCAATTTTTCTTCAAGGTTTCGATAGCTCCCCTTTCGATCGTTGTTCTTTCTCTTCTCTCAATCGTCTCTTCTTTTCGATCATCTCTATCTTTCTTTCTCGATTCTTTTCATTAAATCGAGCTAAGCCACCAATGTCATGGCTTCTTCAGTAACGAATTCTGCAGAGGATACTGCGAATCAAGAAAATCCAACTGTTACTCGTGTTGAAGCTACTCACAACACAACATCTGCAACCTCTGGTAACGTGGATGTCCCAAATATGCATCTATACTGTCAATTGTAGAAGCTCAATGTCAACTTCCCAAGCAGCTTATTCCAGAACTATCAGACTGGATCGAAACAACTTTCTTTTTTGGAGGTCTCAAGTTTTGTCAATTGTCAACGCCTATAGGCTTGAAGAATATCTGCTTGGTAGTATTCCCTGTCCAGAAAAGTTTTTTAAAACTCATGTTATAAAATGTGTTGATTCTGCTGCCTTCAACAACTCTATTAATCAACAAGTTTCAGTTTTGAATCCTCAGTTCTTAATCTAGAAAGGTATGATCGATTCTTAATGAGTTGGTTGCTCTCTTCCATTTCTGAGTCCATGTTTGGACACATTGTAAGGTGTTCATCTTCGCATGAAGTCTGGGAAGTTCTTAAAGGTATTTTTGCTACACAGTCTAAGTCAAGAATCCTCCCGTTGAGGTTTCAATCGTAAACAGTCAAGACAGGTTCAATGAATATATGTGATTATATTCTAAAGATGAGGAATATAACTGATAATCTATCAGCTTCAAGCCAATGTATAACAAATGAGGATTTATTTTGTACATCCTGGGAGGGTTGGGTTTAGAGTATAACTTTGTTGCAGTCAACCTAACCTCTGAACATGTCAGTCTACAAGAAGCACAATTTATTTTACAGAACCACAAAATGAGGTTAGAACAAGCTCAAACTGTTCTCACTGATCTAGTTAGTCCCAGTGTGCATGTTGTTCAATATAACTCTTCTAGAGGAAGAGGGAGAGGTGGTTCTAGAGGGTAGAATACTAATAGAGGAAGATGTAGGGGAAGAGAAAGGAACAATGCCCCAAGACCTGTCTGTCAGATATGTTAGAGAATTGGCCATTCTGCTAACCATTGTTACAATAAGTTTGAGACTAATTTCCGGCAGCCAGATTCTAAGCAGATCTCTAATCAATCAGGAATTCAAGGTTTTAATCTTAGTGTCTCAGCCTTTGCTGCCACTTCTAATACTAATAATTTAGAGGATGATTAGTATATCGATAATGGAGCCACGAATCGTATTACCTCAGATATGTCCAATCTCACTTTAAAATCAGAATACAAAGGTAAAGGTAAGCTGTGGGTTGGAAATGGTGAGTTTCTTCACATAACTCATGTTGGAAGTTCTAAGATCAGAACTAGACTAGTATCTCTTACTTTAAATCAAATTCTTTGTGTCCCTTTTATCGCCAAAAATTTGTTAAGTGTTTACAATTGACAAAAGACAATTCTATAATTGTAGAATTTGACTCTTGTTATTATTTTATTAAGGACAAGAATTCAGGGAGAGTTCTGCTGCAGAGCTTTCTTGAAGGAGGATGGTATCATTTCAAGCTTCCAAGAACTCCATCAAGGTCTCATTCTGTTGCTTCCTCAGTTTATCTGTCACTCTACAAAGCTGCTTCTTCAGTTCCTAAGGCCTCAGATTTTTTGTTAACTAAGTCTTTTAAGAATGATATTCCTTATGTTGCTCCTTCTTCTTGCTTTCTGTCTTGTAAAAGCAATAATAGTACAAATAATCTAGTTGCATGGCATAAAAGGCTTGGCCATCTTTCTATTTCTGTACTAAAATACTTGTTTTATGATGTAAAGTTCTCTTCTCAGTCAATAAAAGAACACTTTTGTGATGCATGTCAGTTTGGTAAGTTACATCAGACTTCTTTTCCACCATTTCTACATTCAGTAACTAATTTTTTTTAATTTAATTCATGGTGATGTTTGGGGACCATCCTCAACTCTTTTAGTTTCAGGATATAAGTATTATCTTAGTATAATGGATGGTTACTCAACATATAGATGGATTTTTCCTTTGAAACTTAAGTCTGATAAAAAATACTTTTCCTTCAATTCTTAACCTTTGTTGAGAGATAGTTTGACACTAAAGTTAAATGTGTACAAACTGATTTTGGTGGAGAATTTAGAAACTTGTTGCCTATATTCAAAGAAAATGATATTGCCTTTAGACACCCATGCCCCCATACTCACCAACAAAATGGAAGGATAAAAAGAAAGCATAGACACATTGTAGAAATGAGTTTAACCTTGCTCTCTCAAGCTCAAATGTCTCTAAAATATTGGTGGGATTCTTTTCATACAGTTGTGTTCCTTATAAACAGACTGCCCACACCTATTTTCAAACTCCATTTGAGAGATTGTATCTTCACAAACCAAATGTGCTTTCCTTAAAAGCTTTTGGTTGCTTTTGTTTTCCCTACATTAGACTTTATAACACAAATAAGTTTCAATTTCATACTAAAAAATATTTTTTTGCTATAGTAATCGCCTTGGTTTTAGATGCCTAGATCCTATAACTGAAAGAGTTTACCTTGTCAAAGTGTTTTTCAATGAATATGAGTTTCCCTTTCTATCTTTAATCTCTGAGCCCAAACATCATGTTTCTACTCACATTGATTCAATCTTTGGTCTATATTCCATTTTCCAGCTTTACCTAGTATTGCAAGCATGAATGATACAACTCCTCTTTTGCCTTCATCAGTAGCAGGTATACCTCTTTCTAATTATGTTTCTAATAATCCTGTAACTAGTGATGTTAATTCTCCTTTTGTCAATCACTTAGCTCCTACTTCTCCTAGCCCCTCACCTAGTCCTCAAAATTGTTCAAATCAAATAGAACAAGTTTATGTGATAAATACTTTCTGTCAAACCCATCCACACCACAAACCATCATAAATGATGCCTCTTATCTACCAAACTCCACTCATACTGACCATAACTAGGGGTATGCATGGTTCGGTTCGGTCGATTAGTAAGACATTTTTGTAATCGAACTGAATTCACTGGTTACCTAAAATACTGAACTAAATGGAATGAAACTGAAGTAACCGGTTTGGTTCGATTACTTGTAACCGGTTTAACTACAATTATAGAATCTTTGAAAAAAATAGCAAAAATCATCAAATTGAAAATATCAACACTCAACACAATTAATATATATATANATATATATATATATATATATATATGTCTAATTAGTAATGATGTCTAATTTTTAATAATATATGTCTAATTTGTGACTAATTTATGAAGTTTTTAATAATTTATGTCTAATTTATATATGTATATTAAAAGATGGTTGTAATTGGTTCGAACCGATTACATGTTTATTGTAAAATATAATCGAACCGAAAGTTCGGTTACTTAAATTAACCGAACCGATTACAATTACCATAGAAAAATAACTGACAGAACCGATTCGGTTCGGTTTAATTTGGTTTGGTTTGGTCAGTTCTTAAAAATTCTGCACACCCCTAACCATAACCAGTCAAATCAACCTGTAAATTGTCATTCTATGGTCACCAGATCAAAAAATTACATCTTTAAACCTAAAGTTTTCACCTTAAGCACCAAAGATCCTATTTTTGAACTAAATATAGTAAAGACAGCCTCGTCCTCGCTTGAATGAAAAACAACTATCATTGAAGAATTTCAGGCTCTATTTAGAAGCAATACTTGGTCTCTTGTTCCCTATGACTCTCAGTTGCATATTGTGGACATCAAGTGGGTCTACAGAATTAAATATAAACTAGATGGTTCTATCAATAAGTATAAGGCACGTCTTGTTGTCAAAGGGTTTCGGTAAGTTCCTGGAGTAGACTACTTTGAGACTTTTAGTCTTGTGGTGAAGCCTTCTACCATTAGGATTATTCTAACTCTTGTTGTTACCTATCAATGAGACATTCAACATGTGGATATCAATAATGCTTTTCTAAATGGGGATTTGCAGGAGACAGTTTATATGTTTTAACCAGCTAGATTTATTGATAGCAAGTTTCCTTCTCATATTTACAAGCTTAACAAAGCTCTATATGGTCTTAAACAAGATCCAAGAACTTGGTTTGACAAGCTTAAGACAACTCTGATTACCTGGGGATTCAAGGGTTTAAAATCAGACAATTCTTTATTCTTTTACAGAAACCAGAATTAAATTGTTCTTCCTCTGGTTTATGTAGACGACATTTTGGTAACTGGCAGCTATAGTGCATTTGTTCATAAAGTCATTTCAGATTTACGCAGTAAGTTTTCTTTTAAAACCCTTGGTTCTCTTGGATATTTTCTAGGTTTTGAAGCAACCAGAGATACTTCAGGTATTTATCTAACTTAAACTAAGTATATAATGGATTTGTTTCACAAACTGGCTTGCATGATTCAAAACCATGTCCTACACCGTGTCCCTATATTAAGCTAAGCAAGACTTCATGAAGTATTTTTTAAGATCCTACACTATAGAAGTACAATAGGTGCCTTACAATACCTAACAATGACTAGGCCAGATCTGTCATTTTTAGTCAATAAACTCAGTCAATTTTTACAGCATCCTACAAATGAGCACTGGAAGGCCTGTAAGCGTGTCTTGAGATATCTAAAAGGCACCTCTAGCCTTGGTTTATACTTCAAACTAGTTGCTTCTTTAACCCTTACAAGTTTTACAGATGCAGATTGTGCCAGCTGTTTGGATGACAGGAGGTCGACTATAACGTATTATTTTTATTTGGGTGAAAATTTGATTACTTGGAGTTCTAAGAAGCAACATGTAGTTGCCAAGTCAAGTTCTGAGTCAGATTATATGGCTCTTTCTCAAGCACCCACTGAAGTACTCTGGCTTTAATCACTTTTTGTTAAGTTATAGTTTATTTAAACACGTCCTATACTTTGGTGTGATAATGTGAGTGCTGGTCTCCTTGCTTCAAATCTTGTATTTCACTCAAGAATGAAGCATATGGAAGTGGATGTTCACTTCATCAGAGAGAAAATCTCAACCAAACAGTTGTCAGTCCAGCACATTCCTACCGATGCACAAAACATAAATATTCTAACCAAGCCTCTTCCTCAATCTAAGTTTTAGCATCTAAAGAGCAAGCTTCATGATTTTCAAGCATGTAATATACCTAGTGATGTAACTTAGCTCCTTCGGTTAAAGGCTTCGTTTATTTTCTTGTATCAGTTAGTAAGCTTAAACAGCTTACTAACAGTTAGTATATTTGTTAGTTAGTTTCTGTTACTTAGCTTCTTAGCTTGTCTATAAATATTTATCCTTGTACTCTTTGTTATGTTAATGAGAAAGTAAATTCTCTCTGAATTCTCACATATGGTTTTAGAATTAACATAGACTAGGCTATTATAAGGGAGCCTCGCACGGCCTTATTTTCGTCCATTTAATTGACTGGTCTTTGTTTATACATAAAAAAATTATTAATCACAAAACATACAAAGTACAATGGTTATTTTACCATATGGAGACCAAAAATGTAGGTTTAGTCCAAACAAACAATAAGAGACTTGAACCAGCCATGTCAAAATTATATCAGACATTGGATTGAGTCTTATCACTCAGCCAACAGACTCTCGATGATCTACATGATTTCTCTTATTAACTAATTTAAATAGAATCATTGTGCTTTGGGATAAATTATGATAAAATACACACTTTACTGTTTTGAACAAAGGGGAATCGATTAATCCCATGAAATAAAAATTACAAACCGGCTTCCCATAGTGAAAAGAAAAAAAAATTATACCATGAAACTAATTGAAATAAAATGATTGAAAATGTAACCTATATATTTATTGTGACATTTATCAAGAAACATATATGTTGTCATTTATATATCCATATGGTTTTAGAAATTAACAAAGACTAGGCTATTATGAGGGAGACCCGCATGACCTTATTTTCGTCCATTTAATTGACGGATGTCCTTGTTAATACATAAAAATATTATTACTCACAAAACATACAAAGTACAAGGGTTGTATTCCCATAATTAAGTTGATTAAGGACACACATATTCAGGCCACACAAACAAAACAAAAGAAGAAAGAAAACTCACCGGACCTTATACCTTTAAATGTGACAAGTAAAGTCTACTGAGTTTATAACTTTCTATTTACATCAGCTACAATAATATGTATTTGATTCTTCAGCCTATCCCTAGTAGTACTTATAATTATGTTGCATATCACATTTTCCACATAAAAGCTGAAAAAGAGTGTTTCAAAAGCATGGTCCGATGTCACTGTGCACATGGAGAACCGGTGTTGGGTGATATCACATTTTTTTAATCCCAAACATTAGTTCAGTTGGTGAGATTTTCTTTCATACTCATAAACTAACCACCACCCTTTCTACAACCAAGCATTTTGTCCCTAAGGTCATCAATAACTTCTCTGGCTCGATTCACTTATTCACTAATTTAAATAGAATCATCGTGCTTTAGGATAAATTGTGACGAAATATACAACTTTACTGTTGTTATGATTTTTTGAAAGTGTAAGTGTAGACTATCGTTGTCAAATAATAAAATTCTATCAATATAGAGTACCATTCATGAGATCAACTGAACTTTAATTCTAATTGAGAATATAAAAAAGTATGAACTTTTTTAATGTAATAAAAAACTAAAACGATGAAGATTTATTCAGTATAAATAATGCAAATTTCATTGATTAAAAGTTCTAGGGATTCCGATTTCACCAAATCAATCATGCTCAAATTTTTCAAATCTCAATTCAATCAATGTTTATCATAATACTGACAACGAATTTTTCTAATATAATTATCAATATTTTTCAAACATTAATAATAATATTTCAAGTATATAAATCCCACATCTGTGTCAAGATTAAATATATTAAACCTCATTAAGCATAAAAAATTATATTTGCTACACTGCATTTATTATTATCTCTAACTTATGAAATTCTAATAGTATCATAAACAAAAGATAAATTTAATCATCACTTATCAGTCTCAGAATTAAATCTCAAATAATGTAATAGTGGGCCAGACAATCGCATACATTAAGAACAGATCATAACTCAGCAATAATGAATAAACATCGATTAGATTGAAAATAAAATAAGGAACAATCATGGTTTGGTTACGTCGTAGCCCTAGATTGAAAACTTAAAACATACTAAAATAAGAAAACATCCTAATAATATTCATGAACATAGATAAAGAGATAAAAAAAAACTAGATTTGAGGAGGAAATTACAGTTGAAATCCGTTTCCGGGTTGGATCTTCTTTTTTTCGTCTCCAATAGCTTTTTCCTTTGCCTCTCACGTCCAAAACTCACTAAATGAACCCTAAAATATTTTATTTATGCACTAGGGTTTGATAAGAATAAAATTAGAGCAAAAATCGCACAAGAAATCTTATCGCGCTGGTGTTGCGACGCTGGCAGTTCTGCTTCTTGATGACGCGCGCCAGAGCCGCTACGATGGGAAGCCAGTGTCGGCCATTCTTCATAGATCCATTATTTTATCATTTTTGTTTCTGCGTTTTGCCTTCTCAATCTTCCAAAACACCCCAAATGCACTTGAATATCAAATCTACAAAAAAAAATAAACAAACATAAATTAAGCAATAAATCTCAAATAACCAACAAAGTTAAAGTCAATGGTATCTGAAATGAGTGTGAAACACACTCATCAACTATTTTGAGTAAAATGGAATTGATTAATCCCATGAAATAAAAATTAAAAACTGGCTTCCCATACTGAAAAGAAAAAAAATTATACCATGAAATTGAAATAAAATTATTAAAAATGTAACTTGTATACATGTTAGGGTTATTTAGAATTACGTACCTTTTTCATTTTGAGTTAAGAAATTTATATCCCTTTTAAAAAAATTAGAATTCTATTTCCTCGACCCATTCTCTTCAATTAAATATTAATAATCTCATTAAATTCTATTTCATTTTCAATGCACAATCAAATCAATCAAATCACCATTTATACTTTTTCTTTTCTCTTTTATTCAATGAAACTCATTTTTCTTCCATTCTCTATAACATGTCTCTAGTGGTACTTATAATTATGTTGCATATCATATTTTTCCACATAAATGCTGAAAAAGAGAGTTTCAAAAGCATGGTCCGATGTCACTGCATGCATGGGATAGCGGTGAACAAATATAGATATTTAAACTTTAAAGTGCTAACTGCTATATATGAAAAGTCAGTGTGTAAATTGAAATTCAACCCAAAGCCCAGGGGCATTGGTGTCATTAAGCCTATATTTGAGTGGACTAAATAAATCATTATGTAAAAAATTTGCATAAAGGAAGCTACAATATAATTAATTGGCAATAACAAAAAAAGTGAGATTAAGATAAGGATCCATAACTTAATGGTTATGCAAAGAAGAAACAACAATTCCACTTTAGAAGGGAAAAAAGCAAAATCTTCCCCAAGAATGTGAAGAAAACACTACTTTTCATGCTTTGATGTGTTTTAAATAAAAGGGTAACTTTTTTCATTCTTTGATCTTTGTACCCCGTTATTCTAATCTCTTGAAAGCATTGGAAAGTTGGGTATAAGTTTTACAAATTATTAAAATAAAGTAAAAGTTAAAGAAAAATAAAGGAAAAAGATTAAGGGTATTTATTAATATATAGATCAATTTGCATCTTTTCTTTTAAACCTATAAAGATGTTACCACTTTAGAATCGCAGAAAGATTATTAACTTCTTGACTTAAAGGTGAAATTCTTATTCGTGAGAAAGGAATTTGTCGTGTTTTGCTTTTGAAGAAATTATTAGATGTTGCTGGAATTAATGCAATACATTATGAAATATATATTTTGAGTTAAAAGTGTTTTGGAAATATATATATAATACTTCAAAGTTAATATTTTTATTTAGATTTTCAGGTGATATGTGATTTGAGTAACTTAATCTATGACAAATAAGTTTAGGAACATGAGAGATGTGTGACCGGAGGGTGAAGGACAAATACCCTTAGGCGACCACCGAAAAGTGACAAATGTCTTTGCTATTCTAAGATTGGTGAGAATTTCAAAAGAATATTCTCTAATGTTTGGCCTCGAAAAGTGTGAAATTGATGATCCATATAATGACACCAATGACCTCTTTATATAGATGGGTCAAGTGGGGACCATAGATCCGTTATACAATGTCATGAAAATCACGTGACCACGCCTAAAATGTGACCACATGCTTAAAATGATGTAGCATTCATAACACATGATCACTCTTCATACTCACAACTAGTCATGCCTTTGCGACATCAAGTAGTTGGATGACGACCTCACAGACGTTAAACTCAGGCTGCATAAAGGATCTCGAAGGGCACCACCAGCCGAGTGTATGGCACACCACCCACTGCCTGGCCTCCCCGGCGGCGGGTGTATGGCTCACCACCCGCTACCAGGCCTCTCAGGTGGTGGGTGTATGGCACAACACCCGCGGTCAGGCCTCCCCGGTGATGGGTGTATGGAACACCACCTGCCGCCCGACTTCCCTGGCAGCGGTATATTACCTCGCTCACCTTCAGACTCCTCGAAGAAAGCATGACTGGGGTGTTCCCCGATAGGGGCGCACCGCACGTTTGGACCCTTCTTTAGAAGAGGTCACATTAAAGGTGTCGTACCTTTCAATGAGGTACAACATAACCTTGTCCTAATCTTATCAAACCATAACTCTTAGATTGTTCTCAGGCAAGGAAAGACCTTCAAACTTTTGTCAATATAATTCGAAGACAAAGTACGATACTTTAATGTATAATTTCATATAAAATAGGATCGCCATCTTTATAACTCTAGGGGCATCCCTTACAAACATGTTTTGTTATTATTGTGTATCGTTCATCATTATGCCACGCAAGTGTCACGTGGGCATGTCTTTAGACGCCGTGTATCTTTTTGACACGTCACTCTTGACGACATGGCTCACTATTTATAATTTTTAATTGCTATTAATTAATATCATGTATCAATATCATTGATTGTCACACGAATAAATTCTAAACTTTCAATATCCTTCATGCAGAGATAAGTTTCATTATTAATAAGAGTACATAAGCTTCTTGCATTCTTATTTTTCTTTCTTCTCTTGATCATAAGGTAAAACTAACATGATAATTCAAAAAGAAAGTGTGTAGCTCCAACCACAAAACACGTTGTCTTTACTCATTATCACTCTTTGTTTGTCCAGAAAAATTTCGAACCACACACATTCACACTACTAGATATAAATCCGTAAACCAGATAATAAGAAGGAAAACACAGATGATTAAACTCACAATCATATCTAAGTGATCGTGAGCTCGTGTCATATTATTCAATTCTGACAGGAGCGGTGAGAAAGAGCACATATTATGGACATAGCGATAATTTTTTTCGCAGATAATCGATTAAACATTTATCATAAATACTACTGAACTTGTGTTTTGTTAATAAAGTAATATATACTCCTAATTAATAATTAATTATTAAGTAAGTATCAAATAGTAATGATATTTCAGCAACGAAGACAAAGTTTGTGTTCATATTAAAAGAACATAAAGTACGAAACGGAATAGATATTAATTATTTAATTACTGGAAAGGTGGGAGTGCCTTTCCAATTAAAGCAAAGCTTTTTTCTTTTCACACCTTGTGGCCAGTGTTCATCCCTTCCTTACTGGGGGTTATTTATCTATAACTATCTTTATTGTACAATCCGGATCGCTCATATTTTTAAACTTACAATCTTCAATGGAGATGAGAAGAAATGTCGCAATATATTTTATTGCTGTGACCATCATATATGTGCTATTGCTATGTATTCAAAGAAAGAGTAATGGGATTGTCCCCCATATTTTTTTGGCATATAGACACACATAATTGGATTGTCTTGCTTGATATTTTTTAATGGGATAATGGGACCGTGGTTTTAGAAATTTTTATTGGACGCAATTGATTGCTTATTTGACTTTTAATCATAAAATCGGTTTAGTATAAGAGTTGTAAATTTTAATTTTACAGTGATCATAAGCGACACTGAGATTCATCTCGTCACTACAAGAAATACCACTTTTACTGATCAAACTTTTAGTCACGAACTTAATTTCGTGGTTAAAAAGCTTACTTTGACGACCAACATTTTGTTGGTCGCCAAAGAGCCTGATAATTTACCCAGGAAAGGAAAAGGGGTCGGCGCGAAATTTTTCTAAGGCTTTTGGTGGCGAATATTAAAAATTCATTGCTAAAAGTCATAGTTTTAACGACCAAATAATAATTTGGTAGGCAAAAGGTCTACTTTTACTGACAAAATTTTATTTTCATCGCAATAGATAATATTCCTAAACGGCGCCATTCGTGGGAACCATAAAACACTATTCTATCCCTCATCTCCCCTGCGCGCAAAGACATTTCCCCCTCCCACCCCCACGATAGATCACCCCCATTGTCGCCGACGATAGCTTGGCCCTTTCTCTTCTTCTCCGTCGATGGCCGGCCACCGAGGTTTAGGTAAGCAAACCTCCACCGAGTTCTTTCTCTTCTTTCTTTTCTCGATTGTTACTGAATTAATTCTAGGGTTTTGTTCTTTCTCATTTTTTCTCCGTTGAGTCTGCTTAGGTTTAGGCTCTGTATAGATTTACACTATGTTTAGATTTAGGGTTTGATTTAGAATTTTGATTTAGTGTTGATTTAACCTTTTCAAGTTGGGTTTAGTGAAAAAATTCCTAAGTTTCAAATCTATTTTGTTCTGAAAAAATTCATATGTGGCAAATCTGTTATTTTCCAGTTGGGTTTATTGATTTCAAATCTGTTTTGGCCCTGAGTTCAAATTTGTTCTGGCAGAAACAACTAAGCTCTGCTGAAGAATGTGAAGACCATTCACCAAATATGGAGATGAATAATACTACATCTCACCTTGATGGTGATGATGATGTTGATAATGGTGATGAGATGAGAGAAATGTTAGATAACATGTGTGGTTTTGTTGGGATGGAGGTGAATGGTGAACGAGTTGGAGAGGATAATACTGATAGAATAAATGTAAATACAGAAATGTTAGATAGATTTAGTGAAGCCGAAGAAGAACTTTATCCTGGTTGTCAAAAGTATACTTCTCTTATCTTTATGCAGGTTAATAATGTCTCCCGGAAGAATACTCCTATTCCAAATCTAAATACTACTGTAGGATCTTCTACTGAAGAAGATGGTTTCCATTCAGGTATATACACTTTGTAATAGTTCTTATTATAATGGTTTCTTATTCTTTGATTTTTTTGTAGGGGCTTCATCTTCTTCGGGGAGTGCGAGAAGGTTCCGCGGGCCAATAAGAGGGATTGAGTTGGAGAGGTTAGTGAGTCAGTTTGGAAAATTACCAATCGATACTCCTCCTCCCGGTGTTGTTAGACCTGTTGGAAAGTGGACCGTCCAATTCAACCTTGAGATTGGTGCCCTCGTACGACAATTCATACCACTTCAATATGAGGGTTGGTCCAATGTACTTGAAGAATTTCTGGCAGTTATAGTTGATAGACTACATGTGATAATGATACATGTATTTATTATTATATTTTCTTTATTGCGTGACTGGTAGTAAAAGATTATTGCAAGTCTATTTTACTTTTGAATCGACCAATAATGATATGATCGATTGGATTAAGTTTGAAGCAGCGAACACATACAGGGGATACAAGTACACATTGCATAGACACTATAAAAAATTTAAAGATCCAATAGTAGCACGACGACATCCTTATAAGGGTGTATCATAGGATGATTAGGATTGACTATGCATGGTTTGGGAGACGGAGAAATTTGAGGTAATTCATATTATCAAAGCTTATTTATTACATTTTGGTTATTTGACTAATTATTTCAATCATAAAACTTATTTATTATATATAGGCACGCTCAAAAACCAATTCTCAAAACCGTCAAAACCTTTCATACAATCATAATGGAGGGAATGTATCTTTTCTTGATCATCGATTTCGTCAGGTGAATCAAAAATTGTTTCAGTACTCTTAATAATGTTTAGTATATAATAATTAATGACTCAACTTTTGTTACATTTCGGATAAGAATCTTCAACTGAGGTAGCGCCTAATCGAATTGAAATGTTTTACAACACACATTTCAGTGTTACAAAAGGTTGGCAGAATGATACGGCTCACGAAAGATATGTGAGTAACCCCTCTTGAATATCTTCTGAATTGATGCTCCTTATCTTGATAATAGTGTTAGTTTAAATTTGTGTGAGGGTGAGGGGGGGTTATCACTTTGCATCTAAGCGTGTTAGATGATTTTTAAATATCTTCTGAATTGATGCTCCTTGTCTTGATAATAGTGTTAGTTTCAATGTGGATGTGTGAGGGGGGCTTATCGCTTTGTATCTGAGCGTGCTTGATAATGATATTTGAATATTTCTAATTGATGCTCCAATAGTGTTAGTTTTAATTTAAAGCTTGACTCATTGTGCTGTTACACATGAACAAATGTGTGATTTGCGAGATGAGCCTATCGCTGAGGATGCCACACCTCGTTCCGAATAAGAGATAGTTGAAGAAGTTCTCGGGCGAAATAGAGGTCTCGGACATAGAGCCCCACCGACATCTTCCAAGAAAAAGAGTCGAGTTGGAGTTGAAAATATAGAACTAAAAAATCAAATCAAGTCGATGAAAAGTCAACCACAAAACTTACTTGCTTGGGCTCGTCAAAATGATTTTCCATCTCCTGATGATGACTCAACAACAGAAACATGAGCTATAGAATATTTGTTAAGCTTTGTAGTTAACATCAAACTTTAAATACTCTCTATTTTATTTTTCTTTGGATACATTTGTGAAACAAATCCTACAATGAATAATGATTCGAGAATTTTATAATGAACTATTACATTAATGATATGTATATGCATTTCTTAGAAAATTTCAGGTTTGATAAACTTTCTGATGATGTTAATTGTTATTACACGTGATATTATTTATTATTACAGTATTTTTGTAATGTAAAATTTGGTCGCCGAAAATATTTCGTGACAACAAAAATTGGTCGCGAAAAACCTTTGGCGACCAACTTTTTTTTAGTCGAGAAGGGGTTTGGCGAAGATATTTATTTTTGGTCGCGAAAGGGTTTTGGCGACCAATATGTTTTTTGGTCACGAAAGGCTTTCGTGACCAATATGTTTTTTGGTTGCGAAAGGCTTTCGCGACCAATATGTTTTCTGGTCACGAAAGGCTTTCACGACCAATTTTTGTTTCGTCGTGAAATTCTAACGCGACGACTCTAAAAAGTCATCGTGAAATACTTTCACTGACGAAGCAAAAGCGACGAAGTTCACGACGAACTTCTGTTCGTCACTAAAGCCCTTGTTTCTTGTAGTGCGTGTTTTTGTTTTTTGGTGTGATTTTGAATACAGAATGTGATGTCTGCCTATAACTAGTGGTTAGTAGTGTAAGCTAGCATATATCAGTATCTTACTGATATACTTAGTTTAGGTATATTTTGTTATTATTTCTTGTATATGCCTTCAGGATTAATGATGGTTAGTTAGTTTGTGTCAGTTTTTTAGTTAATTAGCTTCTCTCTAACTACTTTCTCTATGTATAATTTATAATCTCCTTTCTTCCTCTTCTACTGAAATCATTTCTGAGTTATAGAGTTTACATGGTATGAGAGCTTCACAATAGAAAAACTTTTGTCAATGGCTGCTCAACCTACTTCTTCTCCAACTTTTCTTCTTTCTAATATTTGTAACTTGATATTCATTCTTCTGGATTCAAGTAATTTCGTGCTCTGGATGTATCATGTCACTTCTATCTTGAAATCACATTCCTTATCTGAATTTGTTGATGGATCTCTTCCATGTCCAAAAAAATTCAACCTTTATGACAAGGGTGAAGTAACCCAAAGTATCAGCTGTGGATTACTCAGGATCAAACATTAATGACTCTGATCAATGCCACATTATCTCCTTTAGCACTGTCCTAGTGGGGTGTTCTACTTCTCAAGAAATCTGGAAATATCACGAGAGAAGATTTCTTCTCTTTCCAGATCAAACATACTCCAATTGAAATTTGACCTACTTTCTTTATCCAAGAAAGGTAATGAGACCATGGATTCTTACATCCAACATATCAAAGAGATTACTGACAAACTATTTGTTGTGTCTAGATATATTGATGATGATGACATGCTTCTTTACACCTTAAATGGTTTACCTGCTGATTTTTCTGCCTTTAAAACTTCCATTAGAACAAGAGCTGAGCCTCTCCACCTTGGAGTACTCTTTGACTGAACAGTTAAAGAAACAAGCATCACTACTTCAAACTAGGGCAATGATGGCAACTCAGTTTAGAGGTAATCAATTACATAGAGGAAGAGGAAACATAATTTCTCATAATAACTCCAGAGGTAGAAGAAACAATAGAGGACAGGGTCAATTTAGCCCTTCACCACATAATTTCAATACCTTTAACAGTACTTCTTTCTCTGGCTTTAACTATGATATATATCAGAATAACACTAATATGCACAGACCTCTCGACCAAATATGTAATAGAACTGGCCTTATTGCCGTTGACTATTTTCACATGATGGATTATGCGTTTCAAGGCAGTCACCCACTTGTCAAATTTGCTGCCATGGGTGCATCTTTCACACCTCAGTCCTCGAGTCCTTCGACCCGATTATCATGCACGGGATGTAATGCACACTTAACTTCAGAACTATCCAATCTTTCTTTTACAGAAGAATACAATGGAGAAGGCTCCGTTATAGTTGGTAATGAACAACCTCTTGCTATTACTCATTTAGGTTCTGTCACTCTTCATAAAATTTTCTCTTAACAATGTTCTTTGTACTCCTAAAATAGCTTCTAATTTATTGTTTGTTCACCAATGATGCATTGATAATCATTACACTTTCACGTTCGATTCTGACTATTTATTCATTAAAGATAAGAAAATAGGGAAAATCTTATTCCTATGACCTAGTGAAAATGGGCTCTACCCTATACCAACCTCCTCAAAGACCAACTCAAGTTCTACATCTTCAAAGACCAACTCAGCTCCTGTAGCTTTCCTTGATAGTAAAGTCTCCAACAGTCTTTGGCAGGAAAGACTAGGCCACCCCTCTAATACCATTTTACTTGTTGTCTTACATATGTCAAATTTACCTAGTGTTTCCTCATCAAAATGTATATGTACTAGCTGTATTCAAGGAAAAGTGACATAACAATCTTTTTTGCTGCCTAGAACTGTTACTTACTTTCCTTTAGATATTGTACAAAATGATGTTTGGGGTCCTGCCCCTACATCTTCATTCAATGGCTTCAAGTACTACTAAATATTTCTTTTATAGATGATACTACTAAATATACTTGGTTGTTCCATATGACTCAAAGGTATGATGTCCTGTTTATTTTTCAAAAATTTCTTCCTTTTGTTGGGAATCTTCTGTCCACTAAACTCTAAATCATAATAACTGATTGGGGGATAATATAATAGCAAACCCTTTGATAAATTTCTGGCATCTAAAGGCATTTCTCACCAATTATCATGCTCCTACACCCCTGAACAAAATTAGGTTGCTAAGAGAAAGAATACACATATAATTGAGACAACATTAACAATGGTGATTAATGCTTCCATTCCTTTAACTTTCTGGTATCATGCTTTTTCAACTGCTGTGTTTCTAATAAATAGGTTGTATGCTGCTCTCTTAGATAATAAAAGCCCTTTTGAAAAATGTTTGGTTATTTACCAGATGATAACTCACTCAAAGTATTCGGTTGTGCCTGTTATCCTCTCTTAAAACCTTATACAAATCATAAGTTATAGCCTAGGTCTTCTCAGCATGTCTTTTTAGGTTACTCTTTATAGTCAAAAGGTTATCTTTGCTATAATCTTGTGTCTAACTCCATGCATACATCTAGACATGCTATTTTTTATGAAGAGACCTTTCCTTTTGTTAATTCTGCTTCTACTCTTACTTCTAAAGATTTTCAATCTTGTGATCAACCTAGTTTTGTACAATCTAGTCCAAGTTCTTATATTCCTCCTTTATCTCTACTTTTACCTACATTACACACTAAAAATGCACATTATGTTCCTCAACCTACTATCAACATCCAACCTACTGTCACTCACTCAGACACACATCTCACTCATAATTCCATTAACAAGCCCATTATACCTATTTCTTCTATTACTATTGATTTATCTTTTTCCTCTACTAATAATATATGTATGTCACAATCTGATATGAGTGGTTCATTACCTACTGTAATTGATGCTCGTCACCAAAGTACTTCTGTCAATAATCATCCTATGAGAACAAGGTCTAAGTCTGGCATTGTTAAGAAGAAGATGTATCTAATTGCTTCTCAGTCTATTATACCATCAGATACAACCATTGAACCTACTTCTTACACCTCAATAGCCAAATAAAAAGTTTGGAGGAAAGTCATGGCTGGTGAATTCAATGCATTGTAGAAACAGAGAACCTGGACTCTAACTCACTTACCTCCAAACAAGAAATCACCTTTGTAAATGGGTTTAAACTCAAGCACAATACTGATGACTCTATATCTAGGCATAAAGCCAGACTAGTGGCTAAGGGTTTCCATAAACAATCAGGCTTAAATTATGGAAAGACTTTCAGTCCAGTTGTAAAGTCCACCACAATGAGACTTATTTTGTCTTTTGCAGGTCAAAAAATGGCCTTTGTATTAATTTGATGTAAAGAATGCATTTATTCATGGACATATTTAGTAAAAGGTCACTTAGATCATGAGTGCAGACTTTACAAGTCACTTTGTGGTCTCAAACAAGCCCCTCAGGCCTGGTTTGAGAGGTATACCACCTATTTGACTACTTTGGGTTTCATTGGATCTAATGCTGATACTTCTCTATTCATCTGTAAAAATGATAATTATGTCACATGTCTCTTGCTTTATGTAGTTACATATTGCTAATAGGGACAAATTCTCTATTCATCAATTCTTTAGTTGAGCAACTTAGAAATGAGTTTGAAATGACATATGGGCATTGTCAAGTACTTTCTTAGACTTTAGATTCATCATTCTGAATTTGGTATTTTTGTTTGCTAGCAAAGATGTCTTGGATCTTTTGGATAAGACAAGTTTAAGTAATGCAAAGCCCTGTAAAACTCTTCTTTCTTTGAAGATAAACTTTATGACATCAACTCAGAGGCTTTATCAGACCCTTTTAGTACAAAACTTTAGTAGGTGGTTTACAATCCCTTACTTTTACACGTCCTGATATCAATTTTTCAATTAACAAAGCATGCCAATTCATGCATAAGCCAACTCAGGTATATCTTTTATTTGTCAAGAGGATACTAACATATCTCAAGGGTACTTCAGATTATGGTATCAACTTTACACAAGGTACACTTTGTCTCAATGCCTTTTGTGACTCAGATTGGGCTGGTGACACAAATGATAGCAGATCCACTATTGATTTTGTTATCTACCTTTGGCTTAATCCTATTTCCTGGTCTGCTAAGAAACAAAACACAGTTGCAAGATCCACAACAGAGGCTGAGTGTCAAGCCTTAACCAATACTACAGCATAACTGTCTTAGATCAAACAATTTCTTAAAGACTTACACATTACTCTTTCATCGCCTCGTCAACTATAGAGTGGCAGTGTCTCAGCTATTTCTTTGGCTTCCAACCCAGTGTTCCATGTAAGGATAAAACACATAGAGATAGACTTTCACTTTATTCGGGAGAAGGTTCTTAAGAAAGACATTGTCGTCAGCTATATTTTTTATCAAGATCAATTGGCTCACATCTTTACTAAACCTCTATCTTCTCTTTAGTATTGCTCTCGCAAATCCAAACTGCTTATGTCCTTAGCCAGCATCAGTTTGAGGGTGGCTGTAAGCTAGCATATATCAGTATCCTACTGATATACTTAGTTTAGCTATCTTCTGTTATTATTTCTTGTATTCACCTTCAGGACTAATGATGGTTAGTTAGTTTGTGTATGTTAGTTAGTTCATTAGCTTCTCTCTAACTGCTTTCTCTATATATATCTTTGTAATCTCTTCATCTAAGGTTAATCATTTTACAATCTTGGTGTTCTCTCTTCTATTCCTCTTCAACTGAATTCATTCATGAGTTAGAAAGTTTACAAGTAGGAGACCTCACCATAATTTTAACTTTAACTAACAAAATGTTTCATCTCATGTATTCCCTCTTCTTTATTTGTCCAAAAGGATTGTGTATAGATCATTGTTGTGTTGTAGTGAAATGTCATGAAATAATCACACAACAATACTTTCAATGCATGTGGTTAGTCAATTTACCACCTCCACATACGATTGATCTCATATATCAATATTCATTACAACACCAAAACGACTCATTCATCTTACTCTCAAATCCATTACACCCGAACAAACTATACGCAACTTCATCCATTGATGATGTTGCTCTCACATGCATGGTCAATGAAAAAGTCATCACTCCTTGATTGGGTTAGAGTTAACTCACTAGCTCAAAAATCGTGTTTAGCATGAAGAACATCTTCTAACTAAGTCTCTCAATATCATGGAGTATCTCCTTCCCGGATATAGTCATATTCTCATCTCGAGGATGCCCTCTTTTCTTTTAGTACATAACATCCTCACCGTGGAATGTCCCCTTGAAGGTAGAAGTTCCATTCAATATTTTTCGAAGTAGAGACACCGAACCTTTTACCAAACCTCATATCTATAAGCTCACCAAAACTCTAACTTTCCAATTCAAAATACTTTCTTATTGAATACAAAAAAATCACGTAATATTTTTTTTAAAACATCCTCGTAGAATAAGAAACTTGACTACAAAAAATCACATAATATCTTTTCTAAAACATCCTCATAGAATAAGAAACTTGACTCGCAAGTTTCTGAGGAAACAAATTTTAAGGTGCGTTGTGTGTAATTGTTATCCATCATAAGATTAAGTGAGATAAGGAAGGAAGACCCTATGCGTGGTACCTACATCATAGTGCAAAATCTAAGTGCGTTTCATTGTTTGATTCATTTGGCGATGACGTATTTGTATCTAGTATGATATCAAAATCTAACGATTGCTGCCATCAATATTTTTTCTTAATGTCTTATCTTTTAAATTAGCTCCATCAAGTTGTAGAGAATGGGTTTTGTTGCCATATATTGGACCCCTTAAATTACACACCTAATACATTTTTCGGTATTTGAACAAAATAAATGAAATGTACAAGCAAAGACAAGCTTGTGACCCTACTAAAAGAATGGCTATTAATTTGTTGGCACCTGTAAACGACAAAGTTTCAACACATACCTTCATATCCATTTGCAGACTTTAAGAAAAGAACTAACATTTGTCTTTTTTCCCCTTAGGTCACTGTCTCTTCCCTTCCTTTCTTTACTTCACTTTTATTCTTGCATGGAAGTAAGGGACAACATCACACCCAAAAATTCCTTCCGATCTTTATAAATAAAGACCCTATCTAATTTTTGAATTGAATGCCCAATCTCACAAACAAGAGAGAGAGATCATGTTACTTTAATCAGAATCAAGGAATCTCCATTTTAGAAATTCGAGTTAAATTGAAAGAGACAGTTGAGAGCAGTCAAAGGATAAAACAAAAGTGTAGAAGAAAGGAACTCGATCATTTTGTATGAACACTCTTTATTCTATATGCTGTCATGGGATGTCTATAATTTGAAAGTGATGAGATTGAGGGATCCAAGGAAGGTGTGAGTACTTTCATGTGGTGCTTTGATCACAAGTGGGCAGAGAGAGTTGAAGAGGTACCACAAAGAGGAAGTAACATATGCACTTTATTATAATGTGGGTGAGGGAATGAGAAATAGATACTGCCAAGAGTTGGTCAAAAAAGAGAGGAACAGACGGGAACAAGCTAACCTACAGAAAGAAGAATGTGGAATGATGATTGGATTTGGGGATTATGATCCTTTTCATGATCGTTTTCTCAACCCATAAACACACGCAGATATCATAAGTAATATACTAATTGAATTGCATTGCATCTTTCAATTGGTAACTGGCCAAACGATTTGGAAATTTACCGATTTTTTTTGCTATTTTTTTAAACTTATTTAGTTTAAAGCGTTTTTTTAAATCACATCAATATATGATCTAATTTATCTTAATTACACAGATATTCATTTTAGTTTCATTTTAAGGGGCAATTATAAGTTCATGCATGCAAAACCAAAATCCAAAATATTTTCACATAATCACTTTTCATGAGAATTTATATTGATGAGCCATTATTATTTGAGATATTTTATTTTTTATTTTTTCATATACAATAACGTTTAAATATCAGTAATAGTTGAACAGTAATCTCAACTGAAAAAATGTTTTTTTAATCTTTCATTGAGGGTGGGAAGCTCTATCTAATTATTGATTAGAGAAGTATTTATACTGGAGGGAAACTAAAACGAGATTGTTTCGTTTACGTAATGGTCATTACTTACCATGGGCCTTGGAACAGAGGTTGCTTCATGATAGGAAGTTTCTTACCATCAAGGCCACCATAATCTATTAGGAGAACTACAAGGATGACTGATTTTTTAAAGAGACTTAAGTAAATGATCAGAAAATTGAGAATTATTAAAATGGTCAAAAAATGACTTGCGAGGTAATAAATCACATTGAACCACCTATGGTTCAATGTGTGAATTTTAAAAATTTAGTCATTTTTATAAATAAAAATCTTAGCGGTCATTTACTGAACCCCACCCTTAAAACCTATCTTTTTCTCTTTTCTCTCAATTTGGGTAATCTTTTAGACCCAAATTACTAGGCCATATTATCTAACAAATTGTAGCAAATAACAATTTTTATCCAATAAGATTTTTGCCGAATTTTTCAATTATTTGATTTTTGTCAAATAACAATTTTACCTTTTTATCTATTTAGACTTTTTTTCTTCGACTTATTTACACCTATATTTTCTCACTCTTAAGGGAAAAAGTTTACTGTAATCTTTTGATGTTATTCTTTCAATTTTGTTTTAAAGTGAGGATTAACCGGTTAAATTTTAACAATTAGCTCAGAAGGGCCAAGATCGAAGAAGTGCATGACTTCATCATCAAGTATGATGGATGACAAGCGCCTTGAAGTCTCCTCCTCTTATACTACATCACGAAAAAAGAAGCTTAGATCCTCCGCATAGTCATTATTCACCCCATGGTCATCCTCTTGGGGAGGAGGAGTTTTGATTGTAAGGGACAAAGTCTTTTTAGAATGATGAGTAGTCCTCTTTGCCGGAGGGCCTATATCGGTATCATCAGTAGAGGCAACCGCCACCTTAACTCTTTCAAGCAACTTCTTGTTAATCTTGAGACCCATACTTGAATGTAGGAATAAGTGGAGTGAGTGCATCTTATCAAACATCGAAGCAAAAAGCATAAAGGAGCACGGAATAGAAATAAATACATTCGCCATGACAAGGCCCCAGATTACACTTGAATACATTATGGGGAATTAGAGCTTAAAACACCTGCTTCTATTTATCTGTTTTTCAGTAATAATAACAGCTTATAATTACATCATCATCTTTTTAACCTAGCTAAAGCACGATATATTGAGAGAGAAGATGAAGGTTCTCTCTCTCTCAGCTCAGCCAACCTAACAGAAAATATTCTTTAATGTAAAGACCGGCTGAGGTGGCAGCTTCACACACTTGTGGCTGACTTGAGCGAATGCTGAGGTGTATAAAGACCGGCTCCTCCAGAACTTCATTCAAAAAAGCATCGTTGACATTTAGTTGCTGAACAGACCAACCAAAAGTCACTGCAAGTGTCAACACAATTCTGATTGTGTTGTGTTTAATCACAAGGCTGAAGGTTTTTGAAAAGTCTCTTCCTTGAGTCTGGTGAAAACCCTTGGCAATCAATCTTTCTTTCAACATCTGAACTAAGCCATTTTCATTGAGTTTAACTTTTAGGTCCACTTATTTCCAATGAGGTTCATGGAGGGTGAAGGAGGTACTAAGTCCCACTCAATTGAGCCAATATTACAGTGTCAGATTGCACTGCAATGTGCTCTGTGGATTAGCAGCACCTCACAACATTACTGATTCGCGACACCACTGTAGTGTCGTGTGGCCCTAGAGTGTGCCACGTGGCACTACAATAACTCCCTTCAATCTCTAATTCAAAAATCAGAGACTTACATGTCTCAGTCTAATATTCTACGTGACAATTATCCTATAAATTATTATTTCTATAAATTAGATAAATATTTAGATATTAGTTCATTCAAAGTAACTTATCTGATCACTCAATCAGTTATCGTATCTATTAATTAACATATTAGATAAACCAAATCAAACCATTATCTCATAAAGGTTTTATATTATTTAATTTCATAAATCAAATATTATCTCTCACTAATCGATCAACATTAAATTAATCAATATTATTATTTATTTATAATTTCTGAAAATTACAATAAGTATTATTATTAATTAATTCTTAATTAATTAATATTACATGATTGTCTCATAATTATATGTTTGCTCCAGAAATTTAATTCCTTATGCAAACTAGTTTTTTCATGTCCTGAAATATTCACACCCTAGATTGTGTAGTACAAAAGTGACTCGGGGACTATACATCCATAATTCTAAGTTCTAATAAATAAGATTGTTAATTAAACTTTTTAATTGACTAATCTTATTTATTAATTCTATTATTACTTTACCATAAATATGAAATTACACTATTAGTAATTACAGAATGTATTTATAGAGTATTCTCGTGCAGTCCATTTATATAATCACTTCATGTATTTTGTCCTCCAATTATTAGTTTGTAAATTAGAGTTGGTCAAAATTACTATTTTACACTCTCTTGATTTTAAGTACCATTAATTCACTAATGAACGGTCAATTTATAATCGTATTATAAATTTGAGCTTAATAATCATTCAGTTTCAGAATTATCACTTAAGGAAATCAATATATGATCCATTTAGAAATCTTAGATTCCAAATCTTGTAAGATCATGACATGTTTCCAGCCATCCATATCACTGAATCTCTAAAATAAAAGTCACTAGTCTGTTTTACAAAGAAACCTTAATGAATGAATCAAAAGACCCAGTAGACATGCAGGATTCAGACTGGTCCACATATGATCACCAGTTTTGATGTGTATTAGATTTTTATGATAAACGGTAAGTTAATAAAGATATTAATCTACATCAGTCATGTCCTATATAATCTAATCATATAAAGTACATTCACTAAGATATTTATCCACAATAGTGATCTAGATCTTGATCACATGCAGTCATAATACTTAGTTAATCGTACTAGCAACAATTCATTGAAAATTCTATATTTTAATATGTTGTGGACTATTTTATTCATTCTCTATGATCTTAATCCTCTCATACTTATACAAGATCATATTCTCATTAATGAATATGGAATTATCTTATATATATATATATATATATATATCATTNTATATATATATATATATATATATATCATTCACTAATAATTTAAAAGAATAATTATAATAAAAATGTAATTTCATTAGTTTCATAT
Source organism: Datisca glomerata (assembly GCA_003255025.1). NCBI lineage: Eukaryota > Viridiplantae > Streptophyta > Magnoliopsida > Cucurbitales > Datiscaceae > Datisca > Datisca glomerata. Next base: position 26,573 of record QANY01007073.1, on the reverse strand, counting down.
TAAAATTGTCTAAACACATGTTTTGAGGGCACTATTCCCAACAATCTCTCACTTGCCCTAAAATAAATGTGACATCTCTCTCAACCCCATATTTCACACATGACAATCAAATGACTTTGCAGCAAGTGTCTTGGTAAAATGATCAGTCATGTTTTGATCAGATGCTATTTTCATAATAGTCACATCCCCTCGATGCACGATCTCTCTTACAATATGATATTTCCTCTCAATGTGCTTGCCCCTCTTGTGACTACTCGGTTCTATGAAATTAGCTACCGTCATACTGTTGTCACAGTACATGATCAATGGCTTGTCCATATCTGAAACTACTTCCAGATCATCATAAAACTTTATGAGCCATACCGCTTCTTTTGCAGCTTCATAAGCCGTTATATATTCGACTTTCAAATTCGAATATACAAAACAAGATTGTTTAATGCTTCTCAAGAATACAGCTCCTCCACCTAGGATAAATATAGATCCAGACGACGAATTTTGACTCTCTTTATCTTATTAAAAATCAGAATCAATATATCAAGTCGGGTTCAGGTCTCCACTTGAATAAACAAACATATAATTTTTCGTTCTCTGAATATACTTGAGAATGTGCTTTAACTACAATCCAATGTTCTAAACCAGTATTTGATCGATAACGACTCATAACAGATATCTGATCTCGCATACAACATTACATATATGAGACTACTAACAGATAAAGTATAAGAAACCTTTCTCATATCCTCTTCCTCCTGATGTATTTTAGGACGCTGCTCCTTAGAAAGGATAGTTCCAGATCTGGTCGGTAGTTGACATTTCTTAAAAATTTTCATAGATAATCTCTCCAGCACCTTATCAATATAAGATGTCTGAGAAAGTGCTAAGAACTTGTTCTTTCTATCCTTTAGGATTTGGATGCCTAGAACATAGCTCGCATCTCCCAAATGTTTCATTTAAAATTTCTCAGCTAACCACTTCTTTATTTTCGACAAAATTTCTACATCATTCTCAATTAGTAGAATATCGTCTACATAATGAACTAAGAAAATCACTATCTTATCTTTGATGTATTTATAAACACAAGCTTCGTCAACATTTTGCTCGAAGCCATACGATTTAATAATTTCATCGAAAATAAGATTACAAGATCTTGATGCTTGCTAAATGGATTTAAACAACTTGCATATTTTCTGATTTTTCCATTTTTTCACGAACCCTTCTGGTTGCATCATATAGATACTTTCTTCAAGATAGTCATTTAAAAAAGCTGTCTTGACATCCATTTATCATATTTTATAGTCTAAACTAGCGGATGTGGATAAAAGAATGCGAATGCATTTTAGCATGGCAATGGGAGAGAATGTCTCTTCATAATCGACTCTTTGCCTTTGTATACGCCTTTGGATACCAGCTGTGCCTTGAAAGTCTCTACTTTCTCATCTGCACCTCTTTTCTTTTTAAAGATCTATTTGCACCCAATGGGCCTGACATCTTCAAGTGGATCTATAAATTTCCAGACATAATTGGAATACATCGATTCCATTTCTTGGTTCATGACATCTTATCATGTCTCCTTTTCAAGATCTTTCATCGCCTTTTTAAAGGTTAATGGATCGTCATTATCAATGCCAGACACTAGGATATGTGCCTCTAGTTCATAGAGAATAAGTTGCCTTACAACCCTCTCACTATGACGTTGCACTGAGGTTTCCTGAACAGGAACAATGGTTTCTCATTTATTAGTTAATAATGAAGGTGGTCTAATCTCATTAGATGTTAATTCTTCGAAAACTAATTTGCTCTGAAGTTTATAATTTTCCATATAATCGTGTTCAAGGGAAGTATCATTTATCAATAGAAACACTTTTTTATTATTGTGACTATAAAAGTATCAACCTCTCATTTCTAGAGCAAAGCCAACAAATATACACACTTCAGACCTTGAGTCTAACTTTCCAGTATTTAGGTCTAACAACGTGAGCTGAAAATCCCCATGTACATAAATGATGCAAACTAGGTTTGAAATCATTCCATAACTCTGAAGATGTCTTTCTTACAGACTTAGAATGCACTACATTCAAAATGTAGGCTGCTGTTTGAGGTGCATATCCCCTGAATGTGAGTGGTAGTGATGAGTAACTTAACATTGATCTAACCATATCTAATAGAGCTTGGTTTCTCCTTTCTGAAACACCATTTTACTGTGATGTTCCACGTGTTGTAAGTTAGGATAGAATAATATACTCCAGTAGGTAATCATTGAATTCTAAATCCAAGTATTCACTACCTTGATCTAATAGAAGTGTTTTCAAATATTTACCTAATTACTTTTCAGCTTCGGCTTTTTAAGTCTTTAAACTTTCAAAAAATTTAAGAAGAACAAACATGGTAAGTGACTTCTAAATCTAATATCCAGGATGACAAATCATATTCCACTAAATAAGTTTCGAGTACAAGTAAATCATACGTACCTTTCTCTTTTAGCTTAGAGAGATACTTATTATAGTTTCTCTTCCAATGATCTTCAACTCCACAGTGGAAACACTTTCACTTGGGTTCGATATCGCCTTTGTTCTTTTTGGCCTTGGGTAATTTTTGGCTTTCTTTCCTCTTTAGTTCTTACTCTTGTCGCTTTCTTTCCTCACACTCTTTGGTCATACTCCTGTTGAGTGACATACATGTCTGTAGTTCATTCAATAATTGAGTCATGTTGAATTCAACTTGTTCATAACATAGTTGGTGATGAACACAGAAAAAGCAGGCGTGAGCGATTCAAGTATAATGCTGACTTGAGTTCGCTCATCAATGATAGCCTTATGTATTTTTGCCTCATGCATTATGTTGATCATGTTCAAAATATATTCACGCACAGAAATACATTTCTTCATCTTAGTAGTCATGTAGCTCCTAGTAGTCTCATGACGACTTTGATCAGACTATTGCCCAAACATCGCCTGTAGAGATTTCATAATCTCATAGGTTGTTTCCATGCTTTAATGCTTGGTTGTTAGAACATCAATCATGCTCACAAGCATGTCCCATTTAGCTCTATTGTTGGACATAATCCAAGCATCAAATTTGTCCGTAACATTCTTAAGGGCATTGGCAACGGGCTCCTTAGGACATTACTCAGTAAGAATAAACTGGTGGTTCTCACATATTAGAATCAAATTTAAATTCAACTTCCATCTTATGAAGTTATCACCATTACTTTTTTCAAGCGCGAGTAAAGCAGTAATAGAGTTGGTCATGATAGAACATTCATAATTCAATATAATTAAAATAAATATTAAGAAATTTGAAAAGTAAAGGTGATGCATGGATGCAACATATCAAACACATAAACTTAACAATTACTAATCTACGATAATATAACCTCACAATTAATGTGCCGTCTTAGGGTCAGTCAAATTAATTTTAAACTGTCTATGCGACGTTCTCATCATTACTTATTAAAACTTAAAATATCTCATATTTGTTTTAATAATAAGGTATCACTTATTTGGTCAAATCACAATTATCCATACCAGCTTAATTGTGATTTTATAAGTGTAACTCATTATTCAGATTCCATGACTTGATTTAAAATATGTCGTCTTAGAGTCAGTCAAGTCTAATCTACATCATTTAGTCATATCTTCTTAAGAAGTTCAACCTTGATATTGATACAGTTCGAAATCTTCCTTAGAATGATGAAAACAAAGTCATCTCGAGGACCCCTCTGTATCTCACGGTGTTGTACTAATAATGGAGAGCATATGTTACATTGACATGTAAATCTTCTTTCATTCACTATTTTATAATTGATGTGTTTCCAATTAATTCCAAATTAATTACACATATGAATGTAAAATTAATTATTAATCTAATTTAGTTGGTCTAAGTTCATTTAACATTCTAAAGAATCTAAGTCAAAATTCGGTGAACTTAAAATAACTAATTAATTATATTAATCAAACTTTAATAAAATATTTTTAATAAAGTTGATTATCCTAAAGATTACTAAATCATTTAGAGTGGTGTGATTACCAAGTTTAACTAATTAAAACTTAGCAGTTTACATGCAATTGATTTCTCAAAGCAATTCATATAAACACATTAGGAGAGTCATAATCAATCATGTTTCTACTAATGAAATGGATGATTAAATAAAAATGTATGGGGTTTCATGTATGACATGTGATTGACTAATGTATGGTCATGTTATCAATCATATCAATAAATATTTATTTAAACAAATAAATAAATAAATGATGTCTGAGTGACTATTGAGTATTTCTAAATTACAACTTTTGAAAAAAAAAATAACAAAATGAACTTTAAGAATACATATTTCTAAAATAGTTCATTCTCCACCAGAGGTCCAACTTCATAATTTTCAAGTTTTGATCAAAACTCTTTTAATTAGAATAAACTATTTTTCCTAATTAAATAATCTCATAATTATCCTTTTAAAATTAACTGAATTTGATTAGTCATAAAATAGTTTGATAACTCATCAAACTTAGGTCACACCCAATCAATTAATTAAATTTAATTTTCAACAAATTAAAATGGATAACTGACCTTTTAAATTACAAAATTTAAAATTCAAAAGATAAAGGATAGGATTAGGGTTTTCGCGAATTATCGCAGGGATAGGGCAATACGGTGTCAGGGTTTTTATGAAATAGACTCTGACAATGACAATGATTGCCGCCGGTGATGGTAGTGGGACATTCCCATCGCCGCCGTTGGTGGTAGTGGGACATTTCCATCACCGTCATCGGTGCTAGTGGGACATTCCTATCACCACCGTCGGTGGTTGTGGGACACTCCCATCGCCGCCACCGACTGCCCATCCACCGCGGGCGCCAAAATTCCTTAATGGAATTCCTATTTCTCTTTTCTTCTCCTCGTTCGTCTCGTGCGTTCTTCGTCTTCTCGCGCACGAAATTTTAATATAATGTTCAAAATAAAAATTATAAAACTTCATATGCCCCAAAAATGCTTACACGAGATTTAAGATAAATAAAGAATAAAGCCTAAATCTAAAATTCACCATACAATTAACGATTCATCATTAAACCATTCATTCAAAAAATATAGTCATTATATATCTATATATTAAAAACAGTTTTTCTCATTGGATTCATTATATATCTATATATTAAATCAAAGACTTACAAAGATAAGAGTTATACATCTTGTAGTCTTATCAAACGTCCTTGCAAACAATGAACTTATAATCCCACGAACAATAGACTGTGAGATTCATATCAAGATCTTTCAAGCTAATCCTCAAACATACTAGGACGTGTGTGGGCACGTAGAATAAATCAAAGACATTTTTCTATCTCTAGATGTACTCAACACATGAGATTTAGAAATTTTGGAGAAGATTTATTGTGAGACAAATACTCTAACAAAATTTAGAAAACTCACAGACCTTTTTTATTAACCTTTTAATCACCCAGTTGCACCCCCTGAGACCAATAGAATAATATTTATTTATATCTTCTAGGTCAAGACTCATCAAATTTTTAGGCATTTATAAAATAATAAATTATTAATATGTAAATGCAGTGAAATCCACTGTAATTGAGCCAACACTGCAATACCACATGACACCGTGGTGTTCAGTATGGATCAGCAGTACCACACGACACTGTTGATTCACGCACCACTATAGTGTCGTGTGGCACTACACTGTGCCACATGTTGCTGTAGTGTCACGTGACATTATAGTAACTCATGTCAATCTCTGATTCAAAAATTAGAGCTGACATGTGGCAGACTAATATGTCATGTGGCAATTATCCTATAATTTATTATTTATATGAATCAAATAAATATCTAGATATCAGGTAATTCAAAATTAACCTGTTATCCCAATCAATTATCTTATATGTTAATTAACAGATTAGATAAATTAAATCAAATTATTATCTTATAATGATTTAATATTATATAATTCCATAAATCAAATATCCTCTCTCACTAATCGATCAATATTATTATTTATTTGTAATTTCCAAAAATTATAATAAATAATATCATTAATTAATTTATATCGCATAATTGTTTCATAATTATATACTTGCCCCAGAAATTTAATTCTTATGCAAACTAGTCTTTTTCTCATGTCCTGATATATTCATAGCCTAGAATGTGTAGTATTGAGGTGACTCGGAGACTATGCACCCACAATTCTATGCTCCAATAAATAAGATTATTAATTACACTCTTTAATTAAATAATTTTATTTATTAATTCTATTATTATTCCACTATAGATATAGAGTTGCACTCTTTGTAATTACAGAATATATTTATAGGGTATTCTCGTGTAGTCCATTGATATAATCACTTCATATAGTTCTGTACTTCAATTATTGGTTCGTAAAATAGAGATAGTCAAAATTATCATTTTACCCTTGTAATTATTTTTTTATCCTTAAATACCATTAATTAACTAGTGAACGACCAATTTATAATCGTATTATAAATCTGATCTTAATAATCAGTAAGTTCCAGAATTAACACTTAAAAGATTAATTAGGAAAACTTGGATTCCAAATCTCATAAGATCATGTTCTCAGCTATCCATATTATTGAATCTCTAAAACAAAATTTACTCAAACAAACTTAACGAGTAAATCAAAAGACCTAGTAAACATGCATAGGAGTTCATGACTACTTAGAATTCAGAGTGATCTACATATGATCATCAGTTTTGATGTATATTAAATCTTTGCAATAAACGATAAGTTATTAAAGATATTAATTCACATTTGTCATGTCCTATATGATCTAATTATATAAAGTACATTCACTAAAATGTTTATCCACATCACTGATCTGGATCTAGATCACATGCATTCATAATGTTAGTGAACCGTACTAGCAATCATTCATTAAATATTTCATGCTTTAATATGTCACGGACTATTTTATTCATTATTTATGTTCTTAATCTTCTGGTACTTATACAAGATCATAGTCTCATTAATGAATATGGAATTTTTAGATATATATATATATATATATATATATATAATTATTCAACAATAATTTAAAAGAACAATTATAAGAAAAAATAATTTCATTAATTTCATATTAAAATTGTCTAATACATGTTTTGAGGGCGCTATGCCCAACATGTACCTGGTGATAAAGAACCTGTAGGAGGAGAAGGTGGCCCGGTAGAGGAAGATGGTTAAACATGAGTAAGATGAGGTATAGCGATGGTATTTTTAGGTAAAGAGACAAAAGGTAATGAGACAGACCCATGTGTTTGAGGTGAGACAAGACTAAGAGTGGGAGATTCATATCGACTAGAGTATGGAAAGTCTTGTTCATTAAATATGACATTCCTAGAGATGTACATTCTCCCTGAGGGATGGAAACACTAATACCCCTTAGGATCTTGGGAGTATCCTTTGAAAACACACTTAGAAGTCCTAAATTACAGTTTGTGTGCATTGAAAGCTCTCAAGTGTGGGTAACGGCAGCAACTAAAGACTTTAAGAAAATTTTAGTTAGGTAGCTTGTTGGTAAGGACCTTTAAAGGTGATTTGTGATCTAGCACATTAGTAGATAATCTGTTAATAGGGTAGGTAGCACATTGAAAGGAATCCCACCAAAACGAGTAAGGGAGATAAGCCTAAGCTACAAGAGTGAGACATGTTTCCAATATGTGTCTGTGTTTCCTTTTTGGGGAGCCATTTTGTTCATGAATGTATAGGTAAGGATGTCTGTGAGTAATGCATTGAGATGTGAGATATGAGGTGAAAGGTTTAAACTCTTCACCCCAGTCAAATTGGACACATTTAATGGACATATTGAATTACTTTTCAACCATATTTTTGAACAATAGAAATGTGTTAAAAGCCTCAGATTTCTGTTTAATAGTGTAAATCCAGGTGAATTTGCTATATACATCTAAGAAATGAATGTAGTATTTATAAACTTCTCTGGATGCAGTGAAGGCAAGACCCCATAGGTCTATATAAATGAGCTCAACAGGATGATTTATGACAGTATGTGAGGTGGGAAAGGGTATGGAGTGAATTTTACCATATTGGCAAGTAATTTACACTCAGGTTTATGCAGATAATTTGACATTTTATTTAAGGTTTTGTGAGATGGATGACCTAAGTCTCATGTGCCAAATATCACTACCAGAATAAGCGGAATCAATATTGAACACAGAAGTAGTATTCATTACCGTGGGAAACATATTACAACTTCTTGACTCAGACAGACATTTGGACTTGATAGACACACACTTAGAAACACTCCTAGAGTTACATTCCTTATTTATGAACCTAGTGTGCTTTGGAGACTCATACATAACATAAACATTGGGAAATTGGGATACCAAGGTAAAAACTAGACGACCTAACTGACCCCTTGAAAAGCTAAATGCCTAAAATAGATTGTTCCCCTAATTTCCGTTAATCTAGCCCCTGGCCCACCATCCTCTCACTTTTTTCCATCTCTAGAAATTTCTTCCCACTCGTATCCTTCTTATACAACCATCCAATCAAATGTCAAATTATTCGACTTCAACACTCAACCTCCATAGCTTCTTAAGGAAGCTACCAAATATATCTCATTTCTCTTTCATCGACACCATCTTGAAGTCTACAAGATTATTTCAAGATCATCTTGACGCTATCTTAAAGTGTACAATATTACTTCAAGAGGACTTCAAGATCATCTTGAAACCATATGGAAGTCTACAAGATTTCTTCAAGATAACTTTAAGATGATATTGAAGTCGTCTTCAAGATCACTTTAAGATGATATTTAAGATGATTACTTTAAGATGACTTTATCTTAAAGCCATGTTGAAGTTTACAAGAGTGATTCAAGATGGCTTCAAGATTATCTTAAAGTCATCTTGAAGTCTACAAGATTATTTCAAGAATATCATGTTGAAGCCATCTTAAAGTCTATAAGATTGTGTCAAGATGACTTCAAGATAATCTTGAAGTTTACAAGAACATCTTTAAGATCATCTTAATCTTCAAGATGACTTGCTTCAAGACAACTTCAAGATGTCTTCAAGACGGTTTTTAGATGACTTCAAGATGGCTTCAATATAGATTCAAGATGGGTTCAAGATTACTTTAAGATATCTTCAAGATGGCTTCTAGATGGTTTCAAGACATCATAAACAAGTGATTAATAATGTAAAGTAATTCATAAACCTCAATAGTTATAATTGAAATTTTTAACTTCTAAGTCTGAAGTTTAATCTTAATTTGTGTAACTTTCTCTCTCCTTGACAAAAAAACCTTAATATTTGAGAATATATTTCTGTTAAATTGATTTTATCTCATATGGATTGCACGTAAATTTGTTAACCTAATAGCCAGAAAAGCTTCATTTTTAGTTGACTAACTAATTAAAAAATCTAAAGAAATTTTTTATCTTGAGATTTTAACATGCATACTTCAAAACTATCAATTGAGTGACTCTATGTACTGATTAGTCATTTTTTATATGTTCACGGTTCATTTTTTTAAGGAAAATCAAACCGAACCGAAGTTCAAGTTTGGCAATATTACCAAACTGAAACACTCGTGTAAAAATATTTGAACCGAACATAACTGAATATTTTGGGTCGGTTCTTTGATTTGACGTTAATAATAAAAAAATAAATTTTTTAAAAATATTTTCAACGGATATCATTGAAAAAATAATATAAAACTAAAGTTTTGTTTCAGCTTCGTTCAGTTCAATTCTATTTGATATGAAAGTATATACAAAAATAAAAAATAGAAAATTATAGTTTTGGTTCAGTTCGCTTCGGTTAAAAAGTTATCAAAATTTCAAACCCAACCGAAACTTCATTTTTTATAATGTTGACGAGCTGACTCGAGCCTGCATTAAGAACCAACGGAACCGATAAAGGAAAATGACACAAAAATAAAGTAGGGGTAAAAAATCAATTGAAGACTTTAAGATGATCTTGACGCCCACTCGATGTATAAAAGATGACTTGAAGCTGTCTTGAAGTCTACAATATGATCTTGAAGCCGTCTTGAAACAGCCTTCTAAACTTCAAGATAAACTTTACAAAGTATGTAATAATTACACGTAACTAATTTGATTTGTTACTTTTTCTTTTATTATCGTTTGAAATTCATGCAAGGTCAATACAGTAACTTTACCTTCTTAGTTAGAATTGATGGTGGGCATAGAGTCTAGATCAGTAAAAATTAGAAAATGAGTTTATTTTAGGCATTATATATTCCTAGGGGTGTACTTTAGGCAAAACCTCTTCAAAAAATGGACTTCATGCTTGAACTTGAAACAAAAAAAGAAACAAAGCCTCCATTTCTTAATACAATGACTTTTAGGACTTGTTTGGTAGCCCGTACTGTACTGTACTAAAGGCAGGATAATACTATTTTAGTATTGTCTGACATGTTATTGATTGCTTTAAATGTGTTTGGATTAATCTCTTTTCCATGGAACTTTTTTTAGTATATTAATTATTATTATAATTGAATGGATTAAATTAAATTTACTATTATATAGCATCTATTAGATAATATATTTTATAGTTGAAAATGTAAAATAACATGTTAATGGGTTTTAAATAGGCTTTTGCGGATTAAAATCTGACAAACGATTTTACAATCTAGTACTAAGATGTATCAAATATTGTATAAGTGTTACAGTTTTTTACAGCACCAAATACTTGACATTATTATTTAATCCAGTACAGTACAGTACAGTACAGTCCGTCAGATTTAGTACAGTATTATTCAGTACTATCCTGACTGTCAAACGAGCCCTTAAGGAATAAAGACCGATCCATGTCCCAAGCATAAAAGTCTCAATACTATATATATTTGAGAAATGGTTTCTCTGCCATTGCTAGCAATGACAGAGACATCAGTTGACCCAGATCTGCCCGTTCAGCCAGATCTAAACAGGACTAAATCTAGCACAACTACTTTTATATCAAAATATTAGCTTTCAAAGTTAATTTTTCTTTTTTTATCTTTGATCTGTTCAGATCTAATTAAACGGGTCAGATAAATATATGCCTATGACATTGTGTAGCAATGACAGAGAATCCCGATCCATAAATTTGGGACATTTTTTTCAATTTATAGTAAAATAAAAACTCTTTCATACCGAAAGGGACTATTACCTAAGTGGATAAGAACCAAGAAACGCATTAGCATTTTCCATGCATTCGGGGCTAGTTAACAAGTAGAAATTCTGAGAACTCTAACAACCGCAGACGAGCAGGAAACTAAAAGCGCTTCGCTTATAAGGCTACTACGTGCAAGCCGACCACACGGACCCTAGGTTTACAAATGGTTCGCCAATATTAGGGAGACTTAGAGTGATAGATATGAGAATTTGGTAAAAGTCCTTAAATTCAACTAGCCCTGAAGGAGAAATTGAACTAAATACTCTCTTAATGTCATGAATTTTGGTGTTATTTTCAACACAAGAAGAACCATAAGCATGTTCACTCTCTATCAAGCCCATACTGGCTGAGAATGTCTCTTCGAAATCAGAGGGGGCGGCGGTCATGATTACGATAAAAGCAAAAAAAAATCTTGAAAATGGCAAAACAAAGAGAGACGAGAAGAAAGGAGAGAACACCAAGGGGCGCGGCAATGGAGGAAGAGGACAAATCCTATTCGGTAGAGAGAATATGCGATATACCACAAATGGGAAGTTTAGAAGCACATTGAATTATTGTATGTTGTATGAATTACCATGTACAGTGCCCTTTTTCACCTGGAAGGGAGGGTGAAGGCTTTATTAAGGAAAAATTGGATCGGGCATTGGCTTTGGACCTTTGGAAAAATCACTCTAAATGGGGTTGGATGGAAACCTTGGGGTTCTTCACGTCTGATCAAAGAGTAGTCTTGGCCCACGATGAAAAAAAGATCCTATATAATGAGAGTAATCAAGCTCATGGGCGCTTACACTCTGAGGCCTATTGGGCGAGAGGAAGATTGGAGCTTCATTAGACTTAATTCCGCACGGAGTCAACCTAATTGGGAGGAGGATTAATGTGAATGAAAATTGTAATTTCTGTGGGAAGTTTAACTTCTCATGCCTTGTTTTTTTGTCCTTCGTTTGTAAACTTCTAGAAGCAGACGGGTAGTCTGAATTATCTCCCAAAAAGGTGTTCCCGTTGATCGATGATGGATATTATGTTGGGATTCTCCCTCTATTTTGCGGGTAGTGCTTTTATGCTTGAGTATTTGGTCGTTCAGAAATTTTCATGCTCATGGGAAACACTTTAATCTGGCTTTTAATATTAATGTTTGGGTTGATAAATTTAATTCAGAGTTTCTACTAGCCAATGAAGTGAACCATCCTTTGATTCCTCGATGCTCAACCCCCTCTTCGTGGTCCTGACTAGAGTTGGGGTGTTTGAAGCTCAATATTGATGGAGCCTCGAGTTTGTAACGCTGCGGGATTGGGAATCCGATATTCTAATGGTCAGGTTTTGGGGACATTCTATAAACGTTTTGGGGGTTATTTTTCTGCTTGTTAATAGAAGCAATGCCTTTATTGAAAGGTTTGTCTTTGCTTTGGAGAAAGGCTTCCATATCGATGAAGTGGAATCTGGCTGTTTGGGACTTATTCAAACTCTAAACTTTCATTCTAAAGTCTCTTCTCAAAGCTGAGCCTTATTATTGAGAAATGTCGTTCCCTTCTATTGACGATGGGTGGAGCTAGATTTTCTCATATTCCTAGAGTCTATAACGAAGCGACACATCGGTTAGCTCATTTCGATCTTTCATGCACTGAACCTTTCAATTGGTGGGAGTCAGCACATGCTATTGTTGCTTACATTTTCTTATAGGGTAGTTTTCTTAGCGGTTTTCTAGCTCTAAAAAAAGTGACCTTTCACCCGAGAATGAGGTGAAAGGTCAGCCAACCCAATTGGTACAAGAATCCAAGAAGAAAGGCTAAAATATACTTTTACCCCTGCAGTTTGGGATAAATTTCAAATTTAACCCTTCACTTTAGAAAGTAGCAAAGATGACTCTACAGTTTAGTTTTCGTTCCACATTTGACATATGTCTGTATTGAGCTAACAAACTCACACAACCCGTTAACACCTTGTATTGCTGACAATTACATGGATAGTTTCACTACGTGGCAAATAAAATTATGACACGTCACCTATGTCATTAATTTTTGGGTAAACGATAGATTTTCCCCATGTAGTTTGGGGTAGGTTTCATTTTAGGCCTTACACTTTAAAAATTTATAAAGTAGACCCTACAATTACATTTTGCATTCATGTTAGACCTTCCGTAGCACCTATGTTTAAAAATAATAACGGTCTGTCACGGTCTGCTTACGTGGCAAGTAGTTTAACGCCATGTCATCTTTTTTAATTTACCTAATTATGATGTGAGATAAATTACCCAAAATACCCTTAATTCATCCATTTCTTTCTTCTTCCTCCTCCCTCGTTCGTGAACAGAGTTCTTCGTTTGAGCTTCCATTATGGTAGGAGGAAAATTTACCTTGCTGTTCTCAAATGATGGAGGAGGAAGAAGAAAGAATGGTAAGAGGAAAATTGAATTCTGTTATCGATAATTACCCAAGCCATTGCAAAGAACAAAATAATGAAATAGTAGTAACTCATATCATATAAGAATGAGGAAAACCCAGATTTTCTTTTTGATTTCTCTCCTATTTTAGCAAATTAATGAAATTTACATGAAATTAGAAGAAGCGTTATTAAGAAGAGCACTCTGCAAAATTGTAGCATTTCAGATGAGCATTCTCCCCGGTTTTCTTCCTTAGAATTTCAACTTGTGGGTTTCTAGCAAAATTTCAAAATTCGTCTGCAATCCGAAAATCGGATTACCTAGTTTGCCAATTTGGATGCAGATAACGCCGACCCTTTTTATTCTCCCCATTCTCCTTTGACCGCTTGATTCTTGGGATCACCATGGAAACTCTTCACATCCTTCACTTGTTGGGCTGCGTGTGGTTGGCCATTCTTCTTCTCTCTCAAGCCAGCTTGGCCAGTATCCAAAGATTCTAGAATATCCCTCTAGGTTTTAATGGCTCCAAGATGAATTTCATCGATCACGATAGTCTGTTTCTTCTATACAATAACTCCCGGTTTCGATTCGGGTTCGTCAATACGCAAGATGTGACTCCGTACCTACTCCTCGCCATCCACATGGATAGTCAAAAAGTGGTCTGGTCTGCAAATAGGGATTCCCCGGTTGCCAATTCTGAGAGAGAGACTCCGGGTCTAAGGGTTGAAAGAGATGAGAGCTTCAATAGGGTTTGAGATGAGAGACATAGAGAGAATGTTATGGTTGTGATAAATGAAGGAGAACCCGACCAAATTCGAAAATGCAAGGGCTGCAACAATGGCTTAGCAAAAATGGCTTTTACGAAGAGGGACGTCTATATGCGCGAAGAGGGAGAGGGACTGAGGGAAGAAGAAATGAGAGGGCAATTAAGGGTAATTTGTGTAATTCATCACACGTGGTAGTTGAGTAAATTAAAAAACTGACGTGACATTAAACTACTTGCCCCATAATGTCATGTAGGTAGATCGTGACAGACCGTTATTATTTTTAAGCGGAGGTGTTACGGAAGATCTAATATGAATGAAAATATAACTATATGGTCTATTTTATAAATTTTTAAAATGTAGGGTCTAAAATAAAAACTATTTCAAACTACAAAACTTTATTTTTTACCAACTAAAATATTAAAACCCTTCACTCACTTCTTATTCTTCCTCACAAAAACACATATATTTTTTACACTTCTTCTTCTTCCTTAATCAGAATCTCTCTCTCTCTCATACTATTGCTACATAACAAAATCATCATTAATGCCCCTTGTAAACCAGTTCGATTCATTTATTTCTATGAAAGAAAAAACTCCTTTTTTTATTAAAAAAAAAGAAGAAACTCCCATTTTAGTTGTAAACAAAACAAAAGATAACTCATTAATGACTTGCCCTTGATATGCTTAACCCCTAAGTCTACCTTCACTATTTTATATAGCCACTGAGCAGGAACAAAATCGCATAAGACACGCGTACCGAAAGAACGTTAAGCGGGAGACATTGTCAGAACGATAAAGAACGGTGAAGCGGGAGACCTCGTCAGAACGGGACGGAATGTTGAAGCGGGTAACCTTCACTTTCAGAACGGGAAACTATCACTTTTAGAACGGGGGGACAATCACTTCTGGAACGGGGGACAATCACTTCTAGAACGGGTGACTATCACTTCTGGAATAGGGGACAATCACTTCTTGAACGGGTGACTATCGCTTCTGAAATGGGTGCTATCGTTTCTGGAATGGGAGAATATCGTTTCCAGAACAAGGGACCATCACTCTTAGAATGGGAAAGAACAACAGAACGGGAACCAACATCTCGAGAATGGGAGATCATGGCTTTCAGAATGGAAACTGACATCTTGAGAACGAGGAATCATTACATCCTTGACAAGACAGAACATTAGAACGAAAAAGAGGGTTCAGACTGACAGTCAAGTAGTTATGATTGATTGGCCCAAACCACGAGGAACCACCAAGTGGCTATGACTATTTGAGTTCTTGAGGACAAAACAACTTAAAGGAATTAGCAAAGTAAAGAAGTCAACGCTTGAAAGCAATCATATCAGCCGAAAGCATAGGGGATGTGATCATCTCCTTTTATTACTATCATTATTCTAAGGCCTATAAGTACAAGTTCATGTAAAAATAAAAAGGAGGCGGGAGGAGACCTAAGCAAACCTCAACTAATGACACTGCCCTTCATCTCTTCTAATCAACAACTATGTAAAATCATTAATACAAGTGAATATCAACGATCTTCCTGTGATTTTGTTTCCCTTTAAGAATTTTTCACGTAAATGATGGTGTATTTATTCTCTCTTTCTCTCTTCAAATCATGATCTTTATTATTTGTTCGTAGAGGATTTTTCGTACTGAAAAAAATCTTTTACATTTTGGTGCTTTCATTGTGAGTGAGAGAAAAACTTAAAGAAATTCCTCCCAAAATGCCAAAAACCAAATCAAACACCCCCTCAACAATGAAAGCGGGAACAAAAACAACAACAGGTTAGAAGCAGAGATGGAAACGACAAGTAGTACAAAACTAAAAATGGAACAGAAAAAGTTAGAGTGTTAGAATTTTAGAACAGAAATATGAAGGATTTCAGAAAAGAAATTCGTTAGAAAAGAAAAAAGAGTTAGGAAGGAATTTCTGAGAAAAAACTCCAGAGTAAAAGGCTAAGCAAAGAAGACCACATTCAAACTTCTTAGGAATGGAAAGTCAAGAAAGTTGCCACTTAAACGTTTCAGAACGGGAAAACCAAGGAGACCGCGTTCAAATTTTTTAGAACGGAAAGACCAAAAAAATGAAAGCTACGACTTAAGCAAATTCAGGCATTCAAAAGGAATTTATGAGTGCAGGAAAATAAAATATGAACAAACAACGAGAATGGAGACATCCTGACTACAAGAACAGAGACGGCGTGATGATGGAACATAAATGTATTAACAATGAAAGTAACAACGGGAACACAAATGGAAACTAAAATGAAAAAAGTTGGAGGCAAAATAACATGGCGAGTCACATAATCATAAGGATATGAGAGTATGCTTCATGGAGAATCTTACGGAAGTCAAGTTGAGCTACATATCAAAAGTATGGTAATCTTCATACAAGAAAGTCAACTTAATCACGTCTTTCAAATTGAATTTATTTTTAAATTGTACAGACTTACATAGCATATTATAAAAAGATATAGATGTCTACTGCTTGAAAAATGTTACAGAACTTGATTCGAAGCTCCCGAACAAAAGTTATAATAATTTTCATGAAGGTTGTTCAAGAAGATAGATTATGCAGAATAGACATACTTGGAAATTATACAACATCAATTGAAGCTAATTACATGGAGGATTATATACTATAGTAAGTATATATATGAAAATCAAATATTAGAAGAATCTTACAGAATTTGATTTGAAGCTCTTAATCAAAACTTATGGCATGATAACGTGCACGCTGTCAACTCTCTCTCTTTGGAAGGAGCAATTCATAAGTTCTACTCTCAGAATGAACTAAGGGCGTAAGTCCTTGAGAGGGGTAATTCATAAGTCCTGCTCTCAGAAGGAACTAAGGGTGTGAGTTCTTAGGAGAGACAGTTCATAAATCCTACTCTCAGAAGGAACTAAGGATGTAAGTCCTTGGGAGGGGAAATTCATAAGTCCTACTCTTAGAAGCAACTAAAAACGTAAGTCGTTGGGAGGGGAAATTCATAAGTCCTACTCTTAGAAGCAACTAAAAATGTAAGTCGTTGGGAGGGGAAATTCATAAGTCCTACTCTCAGAAGGAACTAAGGGTGTATGTCCTTAGGAGGGGCAATTCATAAGTCCTACTCTCAGAAGAAACTAAGGGCGTAAGTCCTTGGGATGGGCAATTCATAAGTCCTACTCTCAGAAGTAACTATGATCATAAGTCCTTGGGAGGGGCGGTTCATAAGTCCTACTCTCAGAAGGAAATCAAAATGGTGTCATGGTTTCACTAAAGGAGCCTAAGTTCTTGGAAGTGTCTACGTACGCCATTCTCAGAATGAAATTGAAATGGGGTCATGGTTCCACTAAAGGAGACTAAGTCCCTTGAAGCGTCTACGTAGGCCATTCTCAGAATGAAATTGAAACGGAGACATGGTTCCACCAAAGGAGCCTAAGTTCTTGGAGCGTCTACGTACGCCATTTTCAGAAGGAAATTGAAACGGGGTCATGGTTCCACTGAAAGAGCATAAGTCCTGGGAGCGTCTACGTACACCGTTCTCAGAAGGAAATTGAAACGGGGACATGGTTCCACCTAAGGAGTCTAAGTCTTTGACAGCGTCAACGAGCATCGTTCTTAGAAGGAAATCAAAAGGGGCCATGGTTCCATTTAAGGAGCCTAAGTCCTTGAGAGTGTCTACAGGCACTGTTCTTAGAAGAAAATGTAAAAAAAAAAAAAGGTCGGCAGCCTAGATGCCTAAGCTCTTGAGAGCGGTAAAAACATTCTCTCTAAAATGTGGAAAAAAGGTCGACGGTCAAGATACCCAAGCCTTTAAGAGCGGAAAAAATCTTCTCTCTAAAATGTGGAAAATATACAAAAAAGGCCACGGAGAAAAACAGCAAGGGATGAAACAAAATGTAAGCAGGAAAATTAAATGTCTTCAGAACGGAAAAAGGAAATGTCTTCAAAACGGAAAAAGAAATGTCTTTAGAATGGAAAAGTTTGAAGAATGGAAAAAGAAATGTCTTTAGAGAGGGAAAGTCTGGAGAACGGAAAAAAAATGTCTTCAGAACGGGAAAATCTGAAGAATGGAAAAGGAAATGTTTTCAGGATGGGAAAGTCTGAAGAACGGAAAAAAATGTCTTCAGAAAAGGAAAGTCTGAAGAACGGAAAAGGAAACATCTTCAGAAACGGAAAAGTCTGGAGAACGGAAAAAGAAATGTCTTAAGAACGGGAAAATCTTCACAACGGAAAAGGAAATGTTATTAGAACGGAAAAGTCTTAAGAACGAAAAAGAAAATATCTTCAGAATAGGAAAGTCTAGAGAACAGAGAAGAAAATGTTTTAAGAACGAAAAAATCTTCAAAACATAAAAGAAAAGAAGTTAGGAAAAGAACTTCAGAACAGAGAAGAAAAAAGCTAAGAAAATACCTTTAGCTCAGTAAAGAAACATTGAGAAAAGAAGAGCTGAGTAAAGAAGGGCAGAAAAGAAGAGATAAAGAACGGAGTTGAGCAAAAGACGTCTAGGAATGAAGGAAAAAGAAGTGACAAAAGGAAGGAAATTTTTGAAAGCAGAAAACAAAAATAAGGAAACGGGAGAAACTCTACCAATAAGTCCATAGCAAGGAAAACGGGAAAAATTCTAGCATTAGAAGTGGGGCATCAAACGCAAGCTCCTGCAATGAAATTATGAAATGGTACACTCGCTCCTCACTCATTTCAATTATTATATTATACTTGTACAATATTCATGTCACATATATTATCGTACGAGAGAAGGAAAATGAAAAATGAAGAAACGGGGGAAACAATCGATGAGCCCGTAGGAAATCAAAACGAGGTCATGGTTCTACGGAAGGAGCCTAAGTCATTAGGAGAGTCTACGGACATCGTTCCCATAAGGAAAAGAAAATATGAAAACAGCAGAAACTCTACCAACAAATGCGGAATGTCAAACTCAAACTCATGTGATGTAATTATGGAACGAGAGAAGGAAAATGAAAAATAAAGAAATGGGAGAAACTCTATCACTGAGCTCGCACTGAAGAAAAAGAGAGAGCCTCGACAATGAGCCCATAATGACAAAAACTGGAGAAAACTTTATCAATAAACACGTAGTAAAAAGAATGGAAAGACAATACAATGAATGAAGGGAAATTAATCATCATCGACAGCGAGCTGGCAAAAAGGTTAGTCGACAAACGGAAAGCACGTGAGAACAGAAATGGGCAGACGTAACGATAAAATAAGAAAGGAGAAACCATTACACCTCAATAAGTGAAACTTATTAAGTGTAATGGAGGGAAACTGAATAGGAAAAAAATCATCCAAGACACGTGTACAGAAAGAACGTTGAAGCTGGAGACCTCTTCAGAACGGTAAATAACGCTAAAGCGGGAGACCTCATCAGAACGGGAAGGAATGCTGAAGTAGAGAACCTTCACTTTTAGAGTGGGAGACTATCACTTCTGGAACGGGAGGACAATCGCTTCTGGAATGGGGGGCAATCTCTTCTGGAATGTGTGAATATCACTTTTGGAATGGGGGACAATCGCTTCTGGAATGGATAACTATTACTTTTGGAATGGGGGACAATCGCTTCTGGAATTGGTGACTATCGTTCTAAAACGGGTAACTATCACTTCTAGAACGGGGGACTATCTCTTCAAAAATGCGGGACCATCACTCCTAGAACGGGAAATAACAACAGAACAGGAACTGACATCTTAAGAATGGCAGATAACGCTTTCAGAACGGGAATCGACGTCTCAAGAATGGAGAATCATTACCTCCTGGACATGATAGAACATTAGAATGGAAATGAGGGTTCAGACTGACAGTCAAGTGGTTGTGATTAATTGACCTGAATCACGCGAAACCACCAAGTGACTATGACCGATTGAGTTGCTGAGGACAAACAACTGAAAAGAATGAGCAAAGTAAATAAATACATGCCTGAAAGGAATCCCATCCGCCAAAAGCATAAGGGATGCGACCATCCCCTTTATTATTATTATTATTATTATTATTATTATTATTATTATTATTATTATTATTATTATTATTAGACAAGCATAGGCTCATGTAGAAAGAAAAAGGAGGTGAGAGGAGACCTAAGTAAACCTCAACTAAAGACATTGTCCTTCATCTCTTCTCTCATCAACAACTATGTAAAATCATTATCCCATAGTAAGCTTTGGAGAATTGATAAAGATCTCTAGGGAATATTCCCTCTTATGCTCCCCGATACAAGTGAATATCAACGATCTTCCTGCGATTTTTCTTCCATTTAAGGATTTTTCACGTAAAAGATTTTGTCTTTATTATCTCTTTCTCTCTTCAAATCATGATATTTATTATTTGTTCGTAGATGATTTTTTGTACTGAAAGAATCCTTTAACGCCATTACAACCCTTTTCCTTGTAACCCTCACTCCCCCATGGAAAAAATATGATTATAAAAAAATAATAAGTAGATTAATCATTATATTTTCTTACAAACACTGATGTACATTAAAAAATGCACACCTTTTTAATGCACTGCCAAAATTCACGTGGCTGACAAATGAGAATATGAGATAATTTTATGGAACTATTCACAGACTCGACCGGTCTTCTTTTCAGAACAAGCCTTAGGTCGAAATGCTTTCAGGGGTGTTGTTCTTCCAAATGTGTTCTAGAAGAAAACCAAAATTGAGGGAAGCTTCATCAAAGAACGAATCAATGTCTGAAGAAAAACTTGAATATTCAGGCCAAGAAGAAGAAGACGATGAAGTAGATAAGGTGTTTGAGTCTGGTTCTTTCTCACTTCCAAAGAATGCTTCGATATTGACTAGATGTAGATCAATTCCGTATCGATTTTTCTTCTTTAGCCAGTAAATTCTGGAGTTCACCATTGATAATTGAAGAGACAGATAAAGAACACAGAACAGAGCATGAAAACAGAGAGAAGCAAATGACCTGAAAAGCAAGAAAATAAGGTGTTAGAAATTTCAAGCGAGCAAAAGCGAACTTCATCACAGAAAAAAATTATAGTTTTTTTAATTTGGTTATGTCGTTAACATGGTCATAGTTGAGTTGGAGTGAGGGTGTAATGGGAAAAAGTCACCATCGTTGAGAATCAATCGTGAATTTCTCACATCATAATATGAAAATCAAGAGAATAATTTATTGAGAGAGAATAATAAAATCATGATTTACGTAGAAAACCCTTAAAGAGAAGAAAACCACGGTGAGATTTTGATAGCATTTCATTATAGAGAAATGGTTTACAATGCTAATGGGTGTAGAGAGTTGTTCTCCCCCGTTGGATTTACATCTTGCCTTTATTTATAGGCCTTCAATCGGTTACATAGAATCTGATATAGCCTATCTAATTCTATCTGAAATTAGAATCAACAGAATATTCTATGAGGTCTAGCTTATCAATGATAACAACCAAGTGAATCTTGAACATCTCATCAATCCAATGGTCTTATTGGCTTCTCTTTAGATTGTCATGTCGCCTAGTTAATCTTATGATTCTCGGTTTATCTTCTCTTCGATGGAGTCTTCGATCTAGATCTTACCACATGTCATGTGAAATTATTCATGTTCATTTGCCCTCATTACACTTTGATGAAGTCTTTCTTCATTCAGGTGTAATTATTTGATTCATTGATCCTTTACATTAGCTTCATTGGGACCTGCAATAATAATGATCCGCAAAAGTTATTAACAATTATAGAGAGTTGCTTTACCGACTAACGTGCGTCTGAGGGTTGTGTGTGCTTTCTTTTATTTCACTCTCCTATTTTCATAATGGTCTGTTCCAACGTTTTTAATTCTCATTCTCGCTAGGAATATGACTTGGCTCTCTAATTTCCATTTTCGTTAAAAGCTTGATCTAGCGCTTTGGTCTTAACTTCCGATAAAAATCTGATCTGGTGCACGGTTTCCATCTTTGCTAAGATGTCTGATCTAGCGCTCGATTTCCATCTTCCCCAAGAGGTCAGATCTGGAGGTCTGGTCTGGAGCTCGATTTTGTTCTCGCTAGGGGGGTCTGGTTTGGAGCTTCGTATTCTGTTTTCGTTACAAGATCTAATATGGAGCTGGGTTTCCGCTTTCGCTACAAGATCTGATCTGAAACTTGGTTTCCATCTTCTCTAAAAGGTCCGATTTGGCGCTCAGTTTTATTCTCACTAGGGGGTTAGCTTCGACGCTTCAGATTCTGTTCTGACATTTTGACTCTCCCCAGTCATTTCTTTCGTCGCTTCTCATCCTTGTGCTCAGGTTTAATAGCCGTTAAAACAAATTTTTTCAGCAGCTATTTAACATGTCGTTGTTAACCTTCTCATTGAGGTTGCAGCTGCCAACCCTTCTGTTGAAGATGTTGCCGCGGATGCAACAATATTCTCTTGTAACTTTTTGTAATTTTTCCTTTCTTCCAGACATAGCAAATTTTATTTTTCCTTTATTTGTAGTTCTTTTTCCTTTGTCACTTTTTTTCGTTCATAGGGAATGGACTTCTAGTCTTCTTTTGAGAACAACTACTGATTGTGGAGTTCTTCCAGTTACTTTTTGCTACAAGCTCATTGATAGAGTTTTCTTGTTTTCTTCAATTCGGGCTCATTAATAGAGTTTATCTCATTTCTTCATTTTTCTTTTCCTTCTCTCATACGTTAAGATCTGTGACAAGAATTTTGTACAAGAATAAGAGTAAGGAATGAGTGTACCATTTCATAATTTCATTGTAGGAGTTTGAGTTTGATGTCTCACTTCCGTTGATTGAATTTCTCTCGTTTCCTTGTTTTTATTTTTCCTTCTCTTGTTTTGTATTTTTCTTTTGTAGTTCAGCTTCAATCAATATAAATACTTTGTTTGTGCAATTTTTCTTCTATTAAACTCTCTTTTTGTTGTATTACTTTTTCAAGGATTTAGGTTCAAATAAAGAACCATGACCCCTTCTTCGTTGTGAGAGAATGAATTACGAACTGTCATTTTCTTTTAAGAGAATGACTTAGGTTTGAATAAAAAATCATGGCCTCGTTTCCGCTTTAAGAAGGCTTACAAACTACCCATTTTATTTTAAGAGGAGGACTTAGATTCAAATAAAGTACCATGACTCCATTTTTATTTTTCGTATTCTGGGAGAATATCTCACGAACTGTCTGCTGCTAAAGACTTAGGTTCAAATAATAAACCATGGCCCCGTCTTCATTGTGAGAGTATGACTTATGAACTGTCATTTTCTTTTGAGAGAAGCACTTAGGTTTAAATAAAAAATCATTGCCCCGTTTTTGCTTGAAGAGTGACTTACGAACTGCCCATTTTCAAGGGCTTAGGTTCAAATAAAGAACCATGTCCCCGTCTTCATTCTGAGAGAAAAAATTATGAACTGCCCATTTTCTTTTGAGAGGAGGACTTAGGTTCAAATAAATAATCATGGCCTTATTTTTATTTTGAGAAGGACTTACGAACTTCCTATTTTCTTTTGAAATGAGGAATTAGGTTCAAATAAAGAACCATGTCCCTATTTTTACTTTGAAGGGGAGTTACGAACGGTCAATTTAGGAGGACTTAGGTTCAAATAAAAAACCATGACCTCATTTTTATTTTGAGAGGGACATACGAGTATGACTTATGAACCGCCCCTCCCAAAGACTTACGCTCTTAGTTCTTTCTGAGAGTAGGACTTATGGACTACCTCTCTCAAGGACTTACACCTTTAGTTTCTTCTGAGAGTATGACTTATGAACTGCCCCTCCCAAGGATTTATGCCCTTAGATCTTTCTAAGAGTAGGACTCATGAACTGCTCCTCCCATAGACTTACGTCCTCAGTTCCTTCAGAGAACAGGACGTGCGAACTGCCTGCTCTCAAGGACTCATGCCTTAATTTTCATTGCTGTTGAAGAAGAGAGGAAGTTGATGCCAAATATTTGTCTTGTAAGGAGTCTTTGCGATGATGTATGATTCACTGTGGAGTTGGCTTCTAGAAAATACAGTTTAATTTCTGAAATTGATCGTTCTGCATATTCTTCTTTCTTGAACAACCTTCACAAAAATTATCATCACTTTTGATTGAGAGCTCCAAATCGAGCGCTGCAAAATTCTTCAAGAAGTGGATATCCATATTTTTCTAATGATATATTATTTGTTATGTAAAAATATCAAAATTGATATAGTTTAAATTTAAATTTGAGAAGCATTCATATATTTACTTTCCTGAATAGCATAAACGAGAGCTGTCATAACTTTTGATTGGGAGCTTGAAATTGATTTCCATAAAATTCTTTACAAGTAGATTTAATATTCGTGATGTAGTTGGCCCCCAGTAAATGCAGTTTAATTTCCAAATTTAAGGTTCTGCATAATCTGTTTTCCTGAGCAGCCTCCACGAGAATCGTCATAATATTTTCTCAAGCACTCCAAATCAAGTTCTGCAAAATTCTACAAGAACTAGATATCCATAATTTTCTAACATAATTTAATATTATATGTAAGTCAATTTAAGTCAGTTAAAATATAAAAGACGTGATTAAGTTTACTTTCTTGTACGATGACTACCATACTTTTAATTTGGACCCCAACTTAAATTCCGCAAGATTCTCCATGAAGCAGACTCTCCTATCTTTATTATGTGACTCGCCATGTAATTTTTCTTCCAGTTTTTTTTGTTTCAGTTTCTGTTTTCGCTTTGTCGCTTGTTTTGTTAAAACATTTTCGTTCTCGTTATTTGTACATCTTTTATTTTTCTCGTAAAGTCCATTTGAAGGGTTATCAAGTCGTAGCCTTCCATTCTAAAAATTTGAATGACTTTCCTTTTTACTGTTTTGAAGTGTCGACTTTCTTGTCTGAAGTGGCAGCTATCCCGTTCTGAAGTGTCATTCTTGTTTAAAGTGAACGTGATCCTCTTCGCTCTTCTTTTCCTTTCTGCCGACTTTTTGTTCTGAAATTCTCATTTCTTTTTCTTTTCTGAAGAGCTGAAGTTTCTCTGATCTGAACTTCAACTTTTCCGTTCTGCAACTCTGACTTTGACTTTTCTGAAGCTCTGACTTTAACTTTTTTATTCCTAAACCTTTTTTATTTTATATGATTTCTTATCTGAGCTTTCTGAGCTCTTCTGATCTGTTCCTTCTAAGCTCTTATGATATGATCTTTCTGAGCCCTTCCTTTTTATCTCTTCTCATATTTTCTGATCTGAGCATTCTGAGCTTTCTAAGCTTCTTTTGAGATTTTCTAAGCTTTCTAAGCTCTTCTCATTTGAACTTTTCTGATCTGTGCTTTATGAGCTCAACTTTTAATATCCATTTTGATTTTTTTCTTACTTGAAGCTTCCTCGGTAGCAACGTTTCCATGGTGGCGATGCTGCCCAACGCAATTGGTGATGACAGCAAGACATTTACCACAATTTTCCAGATTCGATTCCACGAATAGAGTTAATAATAATTTTTTTATAAATAAATAATTGTACAAAAGAAATATTTTAAACGAATATGAATGAGTTTACCGCTCTTCACTTCCGTTTTTGGTTTTGTAGCCATTTTCGTTTATGCTTCTTTTTTGAGTTTCTATATTGCTGGCTTTTCCGTTCTTGCTTCCGGTCCGGCTTCTGTTTCCACTTTTTCTTTCATTTCCACTTTCGCTTCAGTTGTCGAGGGGGCGTTTGATTTAGTTTTGAGCATTTTGGGAAGGGATTTCTTAAGTTTTCTCTCAATCTCAATGAAAGCACCAAATGTAAAGGAAAAAATCCTCCATCTTTGAGAATAGTTCATGAATTTCTTACATCATAATATGAAAATCAAGAGAATAATTTAGAAAGAAAGAGAATAATGACACCATGATTTACGTGAAAAACTCTCAAGGGAAGAAAAACCACGGTGAAATTTTGGTAGTGTTTCATTATGGAGAGAGTTTACAAGGCTAATGGGTGTTGAGAGTTTTTCTCTCCCGTTGGCGTTACATCTTATCTTTCTTTATAGACCTTCAATTGGTTACATAGAATCTGATATAATCTATCTAATTTTATCTAAAAATAGAATCAACACAATATTCTTTGAGGTCTAGCTTATCAACAATAACAACTAAGTAAATATTGACCGTCTGATCAATCCAATGGTCTTATTAGCTTCTCTTTGGATTGACATGTCAGCAATTCATGTACTTTCGTTAGATTGATCTTTTTTATAACCGCCTAGTTGATCTTACGATTCTCGCTCTATCTTCTCTTCAATGGAGACTTTGATCTAGATCTTGCCACGTGTCATAAGAAGGAAATCTCTAGGGAGTAGCAGCGGGTCTTGTTGTTGGCTTGAATTTATTGAGTGTAT